>JAVJIF010022187.1:0-82566 GCA_038442645.1 Agave tequilana
TCGACCGCACAATACGTGCACAGTTTTGTGCACGTCGGTCGGACCGGCCCGGTCGACCGACCTCTGTGCAATGGGTTAACTTGGAGCACAGTTTTGAGGTCTAAAACGTTCGAATATGGGAATAAGTATATAGGATGAATTTGTAGATATTGAAGTCTTCTTTCTAATGCAACTTAAATCAAATCAATATCAATTCGGAGTTGAAAGTTATCATAAAATACAAAAAGGTATCAAATCAGAAACTGTAAACTGTTTTTCAGACTTCAACCCAATATTTGACATTCATAACATTTAATCAGAAAACGATTATTGAATATTAAATGTAGCTCTGAAAGTCATCTTTAAAATGAAATTTAAATCATGTTAATTGATAAGAGAATCAAAAGTTATGACTAAAAGACTAAAGAGTGTCGAGAGTTCTAAAATGGTTTTGGTTAAAAACACATGTATATTTGAAACACCAAAAACCAAAACGGTATTTTTCTAGAACTAAAAATCTTTTATGAAAACACATATAAATCAAGAGTGTGTGTGTGATATGAACTTGAGCAATCCCCAACTATTCTATCCTTTACATTTTAACTAAAACAAAACAAAATCTTATACCTAGACACAAGTCTTCAACTTCTTGAAGTCTTCCCTTGAAGGCTTCTCATCTTCTTGACTTGGTCCAAAAGTAATCCACCGAGCTCATCTCTAGATGTGTACTTGTTGCATAGGCTCGTGAATCAACCGGCTAGCTTCCAACTTGTCTTTAAATCCTTTGTTGAAGCTCCACACCTACTAAGATCTTGATAAGGAATCTGTCACTAATTACACACAAGATTATTAGTAAATATACTTCATGAGTTGATCATCATCAAAACTAGGGTGATGGCCTTTGGGCCAACACTCTAGCACTTACACCACTGCGTGGAGGAACCACCCAAATCGCTCTTGAGAAATAACCACAATACAACAAGGCCGAATAATTTTCAGCAATAGCAACAACAACAACGCCCACCACCTCAAGAGAAGAAACCAAATCTAGAAGAAACGATGCAATAACTTGTAGCAAGCACCCAATCTTTCATGACCTCCACGGAGACAAACTTTAAAATTGAGTTGTTGCAATCCACAATCTTGAAGTATAGATGGGCCAGATCTCACCCTGCTTACCAACAGACCACAAGGAACATACCAATCAATACAAAGACAAATCCTAAAGAACACGTGAAAGTGATCACATTAAGGAGCGGTAGAATACTAGAGTAGAATTAGGATTCCATTGCAGAAAAAGAACATCATGAAGATACTGGTGATATAGAAGATGAGAGGCAGAAAAATCTCTTCCAGAACTGAGGAAAAGAGATGGCTGAACAACCAAAAATTCCTCCGAACAGCCATCCCACTTGCGATTCAAAGAAGCCAAATACTACTATAGTGAAGCCCATGATCAAACCATACATTCTCCTGCTTTCGTTTTCTAAGAGGTAGGGAAAAATAATACATATAAACAGTTTGTTCAATTTATAAACATGTTTAAAAAATTGCACATTAATATTTCTTTTGCAAAGGCGTTAGCACAGATGCCAAAATTGTCAAGTTCACGAAGGATATCTTACAGAATAAAAGGAAGCTCGAGGAGCATGAAATGGTGATGCTAAATGAGGAGTGTAGTCCCATCCTACAAAACAAATACCTCCTAAGCTAAAGGATCTAGGGAGTTTTACTATACTTTGCACTATAAAAAACTCTTACTTTGACAAAGCTTTACATGATCACGGTGCTAGCGTTAACTTAATGCCCTCTCTGTTAGGAGTGATTACCTCATTTGGCGGACAGATCTCTCATTACCCGCTAGGAGTGATCGAAGATGTACTTGTGGAAGTGGACAAGCTCCACTTCCCTGCGTACTTTATTGTACTCAACATGGATGAGGATAGGGAAGTACCTCTTATTTTAGAATGTTCTTTTCTTGCAACTGGTAAAACATTAACTGATGTCCAAGTGGGTAAATTGACTCTTTGGGTGCAGGACAGGGAAGTTACATTCAATGTCTTCGAGGCCATGAAATATCCCACAATAATTATGAGTGCTACCTGATTAGTCTCTAAAATTGCATATTCATGCCATATCTTTACATTTGTTTAATATTAAATTCTGTTAATAATACATCTCTTGTATGTTTCTAGGTCCATGGCATGAAGTGAAGAAGAAGACCCAAAATCACCATTTAATTGGTGATTAAAAGCCTACAAAGATAGCATTGACCTTGGAGGGTGGTTTCTTCAAAACCAGGGAACCAAAATCAGAAATCGGGACATGCAGCCGACAGGGGGACAAGCGGGCAGCACGCAGCAGGCGGCAAAAAGGTCATTTTAAAGTCAAGAGTTAAAAGTGCGTGCTTTTGCTTTCTTCATACTTCTGTTATAGCATAGAGGCTAAACGGGACGAATCCACAGGGACAGGAAGCGATAGAAACTTTACCGGTATGTTCATGTGTGTGTTAAAGTTTCTTTAACATTTTAAATAATCAAAATAAAAGAAAACAGAATGGAAAGAGAAAAGTATAGTACGGTGAAACACGAAGAAGTGAAAACATAGAAGATAAGATATATGTGATTTTTGAAATATTGTTGAAACAAAGTAAAAAGAGAAAGAAAACTCATAGCTATAAACTACTAATGGCTCTACTAACATGCTAACCTCTTAGTGATAGTTGCCTCACATGTATCCTTGGCCATTACTAGTCCTTGGCTCAAGAGCGTTTCAAAGTATAACCCATATGATAACTTTTACATCCAAACTCAACAAAACAAGTGCAAGCTAAACTTAAACCTTTAAAACTAAACAAGAGTAAGCTTGGAGTAAAGTAATGTTTTGAAGTTCACCTAGGGGGTGAATAGGTGACTAGCTAATCTAATGATGAATTAATGCGAAATTAGAAACTATTTAAGCGACTAAAGACTATTAAGCTAAACACACCTAGTATAACACAAGAGTGTAGCCGAATTTTCGGTGAAGGGCTCTGGACTATCTCCTCAAGATTCCTCTAGATAAGAGTTGAGGTGCTATTATGGCTCTCTTTGTTTAATAAAAGTGTGAGCAAACAATCCCAAACATATAACAAAAGAGCACAAGAGATATCAAGTATATAAAGATATAAGTAATGTAAGCATGCAAGATATCAACACAAGTGAGAGATATAGAAAGATAGCAATTGCAAACAAGAGAGATTTGTTTCGAGGTTCGAGCACCCTTAGTCTACGTCTCCGCCTTCAACACTATGAAAGATTTTCACTAGAATCGATCCCACCGGATCTCTCGGCGCCGCAACACCTACAAGGAGTTCACACTAGAACTCTTGGGCTCACTAGTCCCCTCACTTGTTCAAGCAAGAATAAACACACGCAAGCACACTAGCTTGCCGATGACACATCTCTACGCAGAGCTCCCACAAGAAATTGAAACAACACGAACTCGCAAGTTTGCCTCCTCAAATACAAGATGAAACACTTGGTGATCTAAACACTTTGATCACCTAAAAACACTCTCACAACAACTATCCTATAGGATTGATATCACAATGGAAAGCTCAAGTATGTGTGAGAAAATTAGAATAGATTTTATGGTAAAAAACTAAAGAAATCACTTTTTAATGACACTCTTGAAAACTCTCCCTTTGATATGGAAGTTTAGCTCTAAAATAAGTGGAGATAAACACTAAAAGAGGTAGGAAAAACTAGCTTGAAAACCCTCTTCAAATCTTATCTAAAACAGTCCAAGGGAACCCCAATTTATAGGCTCCCAAAATATGGCCATTGGAGGTCAAATCAGCAGCTGACGCTGCTGTTGGTCGACCGCCCGGTCGACTGGCCAATGGTCGGATTTCACACCGTTGTGTCATTGGTCGACTGGGCTGGATTCAGAGAGCAGAGCTCTCTGGCCGGTCGACCGCCCGGTCGACCGGCCCACCAGCCAAATAGTTGTGCACGTTTGTGCACATCGGTCGACAGGTTCAGTCGATCGACTTCTGTGTCCGGTCGATCGCCCGGTCTACCGGCAGAAGGCTAGGTCAAACATCTTTTGGGATTAAAAATTGGTCTTTTTATTTTTAATAAAATCCCATAAATTACTAAAATTCTACAAAAGTAAGTTCATTGAAATACTTTAAAGTAGAAATATGTGTGATAAAAAATCAACATATATTACAAACTTTTTGAACCATTTTTGTAATATAGAAATTTTAGCTTAAACAAAAATCTGTATTTTTTAAAAACAATCTTCAAATTGAAAAACGATTTTTTCAAAACTTTTCTAAATACAAAATAAGACATTTTAAACACTTTGAAGCTTAGTATGTATGGATATGATCCACTACACATATGAGATGAAATATCTATGCTTTTGACAATAAGCTCTAAAATAGTTTTGATAAATTCAAAATGATATTTTTCTAAACTCAAAATTATCTTATGAAAACAAATATAAATTTTGTGTGTTTGTATATAAACTTGAGCAATCCACAACTAATCTATCCTTTACAAATTATCTAAAAGTAAATTTTAATACTTACAAACATGACACAAGTCTCCTTGAAAATCTTCTCTTGAAAATCTTCTTCTCCTTCTTGACTTGGTCCAAACCTTGATCCAATGAGTTAGACTCCTCTTGAATACTTGATGTAATCTTGATGCGCGAGCTCCTAATCAACACGTGCTAGCTCCAAAATTTGACTTCGAATTCTTTGTTGAAGCCAAACACCTACTAAGATCTTGATCAAATATCTGAGACTAATTAAACACAAGATCATTAGTATTATAACTACATGAGTTAATCATCATCAAAACTAGAGCGATGGCCTTTGGGCCAACAATCTCCCCTTTATGATGATGACAAAACTCATGGAGTTATATATGCTTGGATTAAAGTTAAGATTCATAGAAGCCCCTCTTAACTCATGCATAACAATAAACATAAATATATTCAATGAAGTGCATAAAATTATACAAATATATATGCATAAATAAGTAGATAAATATGCATAAACTCACATAATTCTTCTCCCTTTTTTGCATAAACAAAACATATATGCATAAACAAGAAAATAATAAGCACTTATAAACTCTCAAAATTCTTCTCCTCCTTTTTGTCAAATCATCAACAAAGGGGTGAATACAAATCAAATAAAGATATATATATATATATATATATATATATATATATATATATATATGCAATTTACATTCATGAAGAAGAGAGACATAAAGTTAGCTCCCCCTGCATACATGCATACATGAAGAAGGGATGACAAAACCCTAACCCACATAAAGTATTATATACAATGTATAAGCAGAGATGTTAAGCCCCCTACAACACGTGTACTAAATAAAGAAGAGATGTCAAGCTCCTCAATATAAGGTACACTCAACATGAATCTATATATAGAAGAGATGTTAAGCTCCTCTTCCATATAGGCAATACATGTCAAGAAATTTTGAAATCACTTTTAAATTTTTTTTTGATCTCTTAAGTCAACAAAATAAATTTTAAGATACCACTTGTAAATAAACAAAATTTTGAGATACCAAAAGAGAACAATGCATAAGCTTGTTAAGATACTAATTGATATTTAAATTTAGTCAAGCGTAGCTTAAACATAATTTATGCTTTAAACATGTAATGGATATTGTAAATCAAGCACAATCAAAACATATATATGTATGAAAAAGAAATACCAATTGAAATTGATATTATTAGAGATTTTGAAGCATACATATATAAGAAACAAATATGAGTATACAAATATAAGATTCCATGAAGAACATTTGTATAACTCATAACTACCACCCTATTCATGCACATGTTAAAAAGATTTTCAATTTGAGCATATAAGGCATGGTCGCCCATCCAACCGCCCTTAAAGGTAGGGTTTTCAAAAATAAGAGTTTGAAAATATAACATGTCTGAAAATCACTACCAATTGAAGAATATGAACAGTTTAAGATAATTTTTGAAATAACTAGTCTAGATTCTTCAAAATATGAAACCAAATCATATATTCATGAAGCATGCATTTTACACAAAATTGACACTTAAGATATATAAAACTCAACAAAATACTCATAAAACAAAGTAATGAGTAAACACAAATAATGAGAGTGTACAAGAGTCATGTGAAAAGCATAATCATGAAAATAGACAATGAAGCTCATATGAAATTCCTTCTCAAAAACACGAAAATTATCAAAAATAAAGAGGCTTCAAGGTATACGTATGTTTGTCTAAACTAGAAGTATACATACATATCCCAAACACAAATGAGTTCATAATAAAATTTACATAAAAAGCAAGTGACTTTAGGATATATATGAATATCTAAAGTTTTAAACAAAATTAATATATATATATATATATATATATAAAGCTAAACACATTATCATGAAAACATATCCAAAAATCGGGAATAAAAGTTACAATGTAAGAATCTTCAAAACAAGGATATACTAGAATATCTAATGGGTACAAATGAGTAATTAAGCACAAACATACAAAAATTAAATGTGGCTCATTAGTTGTACAAGTATAAGCACAAGTTTTAATGAAAACTACATGTAAACATGTAATCAAAACATGAAGTGGAAAAATAAAAACATAAACCAATATGATCATTATGTAAATGCACATGTTTTAGAGTTAGGATATACACAATAGCTAAATCAAAGTGAGAACACAAAATATAATCCATATAAATATAGGTGTATCTCAAAGACTATATATGCATCACTAATCTAATAAGTATGGCATTTAATATAATAATCATGAAAAATCAAAATATGCTAAAAATCAATAATATGAAAGCATGTAAAATACAGGAGAGTTAGAGATCGTTATCAAACCATTAGAGCTAATCTCTAGATCTCCAAACCATGGTGGTCCTCTCACCAAACTTTCCTTGAAGGTGATGCATCCAAAAGTGTCACCATTTAGCTTGGAACACATACAACATCAAGGCACCATTACTCTCATGTCAAGCGAGAGTTCACACCTACATAAAATAAAATAGGAGTGATTTTTGTTACCCAGGCCTTATTGGGTCCTCGTGGGTTAGCACCTTTCCTAACCCAAACAAACTTGTTGGTAAAATTTGAAGTATTTAATCCATCATAACAAAATGTTGCAAGGTGGCCCTTATGTCCACAATTTGTACAAGTGTACACATGAGCATACATTGTGTCATGTGTGGGATCATGATGAGCATGTGTATGCCATGTATGTTGCGCATGAATATGTGGTGCAAGTTTCTTGCGAAACATGAATTCCAACCGTGTGTGGTTCATGGCACATTGGCTCAAAGTGGAGCCCAAACAATCAACACTTTCTTCAATACACAAATATAATTTTTTAATACTTGAAGACAAAGTGGAGCATGCAACACTAGATGATGAATGTATAATAGCATGAAGAGCATGGCAAGAATAAGAATCAACAATCCGTTTCTTTTTAGAAATGTTTTCTTTTTATATTTGAAACAAATTTTCTTTTCAAAGAGCTATTTTCATTCAAAACAATTTCTTTTTCTTTTCTCATCAAATTAATTTTATTTTTTAAAGAATTATTTCCTTCACAAAGATCATTTAATTTAGAAGATAAGGAAATATTCTCCTTTTTTAAAATATCATTTTCTTTTGAAATGCAAGAAAATTTATTTTTAAAAGAGTCATTTTCTTTTAACAAAGAAGTGTTTTCCTTTTTCAATTTATTGTTTTCAATTTTTAATGAATCATACTTTTCAAGAAGTTTTTGACAAAAAGTTGCAAGCTCATCATAAGCCATGTCAACATTTCCATCAAGCCTGGATGCGAAATTTACCTCAAGGGGGTTATCCCCTTAGACCATGTTGCATATGTTGGAAACATCGCTTCCATCATCCGAGTCACTCCCCGCATAGTATTGCTTTTGTTCACCAAGAGAGATAAGAGTGTTCCATACTAAAAAAGCCGAATCAAAGTTAGCAACCCTACATAAATAATCATCATTTACGGTACTCTTTAAAGCATGGATGGCTTTTGTGTTACCCTCAATATGTTTTCCATTTAAACAATAAGAATCTTTAATTATGGCAAGATAAACATAATCCCTAGGGCTTTGAGATACATGAACATCTTAACTTTCTAAGTTTGGATGTTAAGAATGTCAAACATGGGAGGTGTCAAGAAATCCATGTGTGTAAACAAATATTGTTATTAACTAAAAATGAGGATCTTTAACTCAAGGTTGTTAGACCCTAATCAAGAGCACCAAGCTCTGATACCAATTGAATTTCACCTAGAGGGGGGTGAATAGGTGACTAGAAATCTAATGATGAATTAATATGGAATTAAAATTATTTAAGCAAACTAAAAACTGTTAAGCTAAACACACCAAGTATAACACAAGAGTGTAGCCGAATTTTCGGTGAAGGGCTCTGGACTATCTACTCAAGATTCCTCTAGATAAGAGTTGAGGTGTCACTATGGCTCTCTTGGTTGAATACAAGTACGAGCAAACAATCTCAAGCATATAACAATAGAGCACAAGATATATCAAGCATAAGATATAAGCAATGTAAGCATGCAAGATATCAGCACAAGTGAGAGATAGAGAGCAATCGCAAACACGGGAGATTTGTTTCGAGGTTCGAGTTCCCTTTCTCTACGTCCTCGCCTTCAACACTATGAAGGATTTCCACTAAAATCGATCCCACCTGATCACTTAGTGCCGCAACACCTATAAGGAGTTCACACTAGAACTCTTGGACTCATTAGTCCCCTCACTTGTTCCCGCAAGAACAAACACACGCAAGCACACTAGCTTGTCGAGGCCGCACCTCTAAACCAAGCTCCCACAACTCGAAATAGCACGAACCCGCAAGTTCACCTCCTTAAATACAAGATGAAACACTTGGTGATCTAAACACCTTGATCACCTAAAAACACTCTCACAACAACTCTCCTATAGGATTGATATAGTAATGGAAAGCTCAAGTTTGTGTGAGAAAACTAGAATACATTTTGTGGTGAAAAACTCAAGAAATTACTTTTGAAAAACACTCTTTAAAACTCTCCTTTTGATATGGAAGTTTTAGCTCTAAAACAAGTGGAGATAAACACTAAAAGAGGAAGGAAAAACTAGCTTGAAAACTCTCTTCAAATCTTATCTAAAATAGTCCAAGGGAATCCCAATTTATAGGCTCCCAAAATATAGCCGTTGTAGGCTAAATCAGCAGCTGACGCTGCTATCGGTCGACCGCCCGGTCGACCGAGGCCAGATCTAGAGAGCAGAGCTCTCTAGCTAGTCGACCGCCCGGTCGACCATGGCCGGATCCAGAGAGCAGAGCTCTCTAGACGGTCGACCACCCGATCGACTGGCCCACCAGCCAAATAGTTGTGCACGTTTGTGCACATCGGTCGACAGGTCCATTCGACTGACTTCTGTTTTGGTCTACCATCCGGTCGACCAGCAGAAGGCCAAGTCAGACATCTTTTCAGATTAAAACTTGGTCTTTTTATCATTAATAAAATCCCATAAATTGTTAAAAATCTATAAAAATAAGTTCATTGAAATACCTTAAAGTACAAATATGTGTGATAAAAAATCAACACATATTACAAATTTTTTGAACCATTTTTGTAATATAGAAATTTGACTTAAACAAAAATTAGTATTTTTCAAAAACAATCTCCAAATTGAAAAACGATTTTCCAAAACTTCTCCAAACACAAAGATAAGATATTTTAAACACTATTGAAACTTTGTGTGTATTTATATGATCCACTATACATATGAGATGAAATATCAATGCTTTTGACCATAAGCTCTAAAATAGTTTTGATAAATCCAAAACAATATTTTTCTAAACTCAAAATTATCTTATAAAAACACATAAAAATTTTGTGTGCGTGTATATGAACTTGAGTAATTCACAACTTATCTATCCTTTACGTTTTATCTAAAAATAAATCTTAACACTTACAAACATGACACAAGTCTCCTTAAAAATCTTCTCTTGAAAATCTTCTTCTCCTTCTTGACTTGGTCCAAACCTTGATCCAATGAGCTAGTCCTCTTGAATACTTGATGCAATCATGATGCGCGAGCTCTTGATCAACACGTGCTAGCTCTAAAACTTGACTTCAAATCCTTTATTGAAGCTAAACACCTACTAATATCTTGATCAAATATCTGAGGTAATTAAACACAAGATCATTAGTATTATAACTACATGAGCTAATCATCATCAAAACTAGAGCGATGGGCCTTTGGGCCAACAATCCCCCTTTTTTGATGATGACAAAACCATGGAGTTATATGTGCATGGATCAAAGTTAAGTTTCATAGATGCTCCCCTTAACTCATGCATAACAATAAACATAAATATATTCAATAAAGTGCACAAAACTATACAAACATATATGCATAAATAAGGAGATAAACATGCATAAACTCACCAAATTCTTCTCCCCTTCTTGCATAAACAAAACATATATGCATAAACAAGAAAATAAATATGCATATATAACTCTCAAAATTCTTCGCCCCTTTTGTCAAATCATCAACAAGGGATGAATACAAATCAAATAAAGATATATATTAAATATACATTTATGAAGAAGAGAGACGTGAAGTTAACTCCCCCTGCATACATGGATTACATGAAGAAGGGATGACAAAACCCTAACCCACATAAAGCTTAATATACAATGTATAAGTAGAGATGTTAAGCTTCCCCTACACGTGTACCACATCAAGA
This sequence comes from Agave tequilana, assembly GCA_038442645.1. Classification (NCBI taxonomy): domain Eukaryota; kingdom Viridiplantae; phylum Streptophyta; class Magnoliopsida; order Asparagales; family Asparagaceae; genus Agave; species Agave tequilana. Next base: position 10,775 of record JAVJIF010022187.1, read on the forward strand.
AGAGATGTCAAGCTCCTCAATATAAGATACACTCAACATGAATCTATATATAGAAGAGATGTTAAGCTCCCCTTGCATATAGGCAATACACGTCAAGAAATTTTTAAATCACTTGAAATTTTTTTTTTGAAATCTCTTAAGTCAAAAAAATAAATTTTAAGAAACCACTTGTAAATAAACAAAATTTTGAGACACCAAAAGAGAACAATGCATAAGCTTGTTAAGATACTAATTGATATTTAAATTTAAGTCAAGCGTAGCTTAAACATAATTTGTGCTTTAAACATGTAATGGATATTGTAAATTAAGCACAATCAAAACATATATATATATGTATGAAAAAGTAAATACCAATTGAAATTGATATTATTAGAGATTTTGAAGCATACATATATAAGAAACAAATATGAGTATACAAATATAAGATTCCATGAAAACATGTGTATAACTCATAACTACCACCCTAATTCATGCACATGTTAAAAAGATTTTTCATTTTGAGCATACAAGGCATGATCGCCGACCCAACTGCCCTTAGAAGGTAGGAGTTTTCAAAAATAAGAGTTTAAAAATATAACATGTTTGAAAATCACACCAACTGAAGAATATGAACTAGTTTTTGATAATTTTTGAAATAACTAGTTATAAATTTTTCAAAACATGAAACCAAATCATATATTTCATGAAGCATGCATTTTACACAAAATTGACACTCAAGATATATAAAGCTCAAGAAAATACTCATATAACAAAGTAACGAGTAAACACAAATAACGAGAGTGTACAAGAGTCATGTGAAAAATATAATCATGAAAATACACAATAAAGCTCATATGAAATCCTTCTCAAAAACACGAAAATTATCAAAACTAAAGAGGCTTCAAGGTATATCTATGTTTTGTCTAAATTAGAAGTATACATACATATCCCAAATACAAATGAGTTCATAATAAAAATTTGTATGAAAAGCAAGTGACTCTAAGGTATACATGTATATCTAAAGTTTTAAACAAAATATACATGAAGCTAAACACATTATCATGAAAATATGTCCAAAAATAGGGAATACAAGTTACAATGCAAGAATCATCAAAACTAGGATATACTAGAACATGTAATGGGTACAAATGACCAATTAAGCACGAACATACAAAATCAAATGTGGCTCATTAGTTGTAGAAGTATAAACACAAGTTTTAATGAAAACTATATCTAAACATGTAATCAAAACATGATGTACAAAAACAAAACATAAACCAATATAATTACACATGTTTTAGAGTTAGGATATACACAATAGGTAAACCAAAGTGAGAACACAAAATATAAATCCATTAAACATGAGTGTATCTCAAAGACTATAATGCATATCACTAATCTAATAAGCATGGTATTTAATATAATAATAATGAAAAATCAAAACATGCTAAAAATCAATAATATGAAAGCATGTAAACTATATTAGAGTTAGAGATCGTTACCAAAATCATTAGGGCTAATCTCTAGATCTCGAAACCATGGTGGTCCTCCCACCAATCTTTCCTTGAAAGTGATGCATCCAAAAGTGTCACCATTTAGTTTAGAACGACCATTAAGGCACCATTATTCTCATGTCAAGTAAGAGTCCACACCTACATCAAATAAAATAGAAGTTGATACCCATACCTTATTGGGTCCATGGGGGTTAGCACCTTTCCTAACCCAAACAAACTTGTTTAGAAAATTTGAAGTATTTAATCTATCATAACAAAATTTTACAAGGTGGCCCTTACGTGTACAATGTGTACAAGTGTACAAATGAGCATACATCGTGTCATGCGTGTGATCATAATGAGCATGTGTATGCTGTGTATGGTGTGCATAAATATGTGGTGCATGTTTCTTACGGAACATGGATTCTAACCGTTTGTGGTTCATGACACATTGGCTCAAAGTGGAGCCCAAACAATTAGCACTTTTCTTGATCAAATATCTGAGGCTAATTAAACACAGATCATTGGTACTATAACTACAAAGTTAATTATCATCAAAACTAGAGCGATGGGCCTTTGGGCCAACAATCTTTCCATTTTTGATGATGACAAAACTCATGGAGTTATATGTGCATGGATTAAAGTTAAGCTTCATAGAAACTCCCCCTTAACTCATGCATAACAATAAACATAAATATATTCAATGAAGTGCAGAAAACTATACAAACATATATGCATAAATAAGGAGATAAACATGCATAACTCACATAATTCTTCTCCTCTTTTTGCATAAATAAAACATATATGCATAAACAAAAGTATAAATATTCATATATAAACTCTCAAAAATATTCTCCCCCCTTTTGTCAAATCATCAACAAAGGGGTGAATACAAATCAAATAAAGATATATATGCGATATACATTCATGAAGAAGAGAGACGTGAAGTTAGCTCCCCCTCCATACATGCATTATATGAAGAAGGGATGACAAAACCCTAACCACGTAAAGCACAATTTACAATGTATAAGCGGAGATGTTAAGCTTCCCCTACACACGTGTACCACATAAAGAAGAGATGTCAAGCTCTGATTGGTCGCTAATGTTGCATATTTAATATCATATGTCCATACTTATTATTGAATAAAAGCCTGCATTGTCCTAATTAATTGTTTGATTTATTTGCAAGCCCAATCTTTAATGAGTTGAAGAGAAATGAGCCCAAAGCCCACCAAAATTCTGAATTAAATCAGAATTAATTCGCACTCACTAAATCAGGGTAAAATCAAGAGGTTGAAACAGGTTGAGAAGAATCCTCTCAGGATCGATCGGTTAAAGCCAAGAATCCAAGGCCATTTCTTCAAATCTCGGAGCAAACAAAACCAACTCCAGATAAAGTCAGAGGGAGAAACCGGGGAGACCCACCAACAGGGTGTGGCCACCTGGCCACACCCTGGCCGCGAAAATGCGGCAAAAGCCGCGTTTCCGCGGCAATCTTGGGGAGTTAGGGGGAGCGTTTGCTCCCCCGACCTCCCCGGGATCCTGGTTTTTGGGTTTATGCCTATAAAAGGCCTGTACTTGCGCTGAAAATGGGAGACCAATGCAGAGTTAGGATTTTAGACTAGTTTTTCCATTTTGTAGTTTAGTTTTTACTTTTATGTAACTTGTATGTAGCTTAGGGTAGAAGAAGATTCATGTAAGTAAGAGAGAGAGGCATATGTTGAGAGTGACACCGATGTACCCTCCTCCTTTCTTTCATTGTCTCAAGCAATAAAGGTAAACTTTTATTTATGTTCGTTTCTTTACTTTCCTTTCCTTTTGTTTTGCTTTCCTCTTCCTCTTTCTACTTTACCTTGGTTGTGTTTGTTGAGTTTACAAGTGAAATCCAAAGCAAGTATAACTAAGCTACGTGAGAGCCAGCGATAGTTTATGAAGACGTTCTCCTCTTTCAAGATCCGCATCACTTCGTTCTTGCTAGGCTTGACGATATAATGTGAACAGGGACTGAGCTTGAGCTTATGATCTATGCGTTGAACGCCTCCGAAGCAAAGGTAGAACTTGCACATGTTTCCATTTAAGTCATCACCAAACTAGGTAAGTATTTCTTAACTTTCTTTATTTTCTTTTATCGCTATAGTATAGATCGCCAACACGATTTCTTTCACCACTTCTTCCCAATCGTTTTCATTCTTTTTTCCAAATCATTTGTACATAGACGCTTTCGCCGTTTTCTGATTTTTCCACCTTCTTCATCTTTCATTTTCTTCTAACATAACATAATTCTTTTTTTTCCATTTTCTTAACTTAAAAACAGAGAAGAACTATCGTTTTGTTTTCTTAACGATTTCAATAAAGAACCGTAAAGCTTCCATCGCAAACCCTCCTTGTGGATCACGACCCGCATAGCCACTTGCTATAGAGGAAGAATTGAGCACTTGCACATCTTCACTCTTAAGTTCTATAATCTCATATTTTTTATGCAGGTTTAGCCTCAATCAAATTTTGGCGCCGTTGCCGGGGAGGGTAACATGTTTTTTTTATTGAAATCTGAATTTTTTTGAAAATTTTTTTAGAACTAAACGAATTTTCTTCTCTGTTTCAGGTTACAGGGCAAGCAAAGCAGGAAAATAAGTTTGCAGTGACATACAAGTGGCCTTGGGCCTCTTCTCTAGAAAGCAGAGACCAAGGGCCCTCTGAATTGCCGCGTTTCCACGGCAAAAGCCGCGGATCCGCAGCAAGAAAGAGTTGACTACTAACAGCTTTTTGCAGGGCTGCTTAGTTTGCAAATTCTAGTTTTCTGCAATTCTTTATTTCCTATATGCCATCACATAAGCCTGCTAAATAATCAACAGTAAAACGTTTGTTGCAAAAGTTAAAAATTGAGTAGACATTTGCATTTTAGGCACGCATTCTTTTCAATTCCTTTATCTTTACCGTTGAAGAGTGCTGGAGCAAGGTACGTTTGCATTGCATGTAGAATAGGAATCATCTCTTGCTTGATTTTCATGCTTTGAGTGAATCTTATTTACATATCCTGTACACTTGCACAAACTTATTTTAAGGGCACTAACCCAATAACAAGATAAGGTGGGGATTTAATCACCCTTCCTTAGCCCAAAAATCAGAATCCAAGCACTCACTAACCCAAGCCTAACTTAAAATGAGTAGACGTTGGCCCTAGGGACATCTCGGACTCAATTAGGAGATTATCCTAAGGGGGAAAGGTGTTGGAACTTGACTCTTGCCAAATCAGTGTCTAGGAAAGGGATTAAGGGCCGAAAGCCCGAAGGTTGGTGGTTATTTAATTAAGGAACGTCTTTTGACGGAAAACCTCCCACCAACCTTGCCCTGACCTGACTGATTAGCTTGTGGTCAAGGTCTACATTCAACCTCCTGTGGACAGTCTAACCAGTTAGGAGTCGTCTAGGTCTAGGTCTACCCTAACTTAGGTTAGAATTTTTTCTTTCTTGTTTGTTTATTTGTTTGTTTTTCTTGTTTGCATTCCATTGTATGATATGGCTTATAATAATAATTTTTCCAACTATAATAATAATCCATATTACACATCAAACTCTTTTTCGGATATTACCAACCCAGCATATCATGACTTTAACCAACCTAGTGTGCCGGATTGGTCTTATCCGAATCAATATAACCCATATCCCCAATCTAATAACTATAATTTCCATAATGATTTCAACTCTTCACCGTGTCAGTGGGGATTCACCTCCCCCGAGCATAATTTTCAACCACCTTGTCCTCCTTCTCCACCTAGTCCACAATATTTTCAAGATTCATACTCAGTTCCACCCGTCCAAAATAGGAAACCGTCAATTTTGGAAATGAGTATGCGTGAGTCCAAACACAAATCCCAAAATCTGATGGACTCACAATTTCACTACCACTTCCAAGACAATTCTTCATCTTTTCATCAAAACAATGAACATATCACTTATGAAGAGATGCTTGAATCCATGACTCAGGCTCAAAACGCTCGTAATAGTGACATAGATATGATGGTCGAATCTTTACGTTCTCACCGTTGGATCAGTTCTGATGTCACTACCCATTCTGTTAGAGCCAAAGAGTCAGGTTGTTTTGGAAATCAAGAATCTATTTCAGAACAACCATTTGAACTTGCCCAAACTCCAAATTTTGAAAAAGATATTGACAGTTTAGCAAGTTTTCCTTTTCCTGAAATAGAACTTGAAAATGAATATGATCCTGAACCCCAACTTAGTGATTCAATTCTACTTCCTGATTCGATTATGACTCCGGTATCTTCACCTGATTTCGATCTTTTCCCCGAGTCAACGTTGGATCCTGTGCCTATTCATAATGAAAGTGAATCACCCATCTTTGAGGATCATATTGAACTTGACCAATTATACACTTTTGAAGATCCTATTGACAAATTGGCAAGTTCTCATTTTTATGATATTGAACTCAATGAGATATGTGACCTAGATTCTCAAATCTGTGATCCAGTTCACCTTTCTGAATCAATATTGACTCCTGTTTTGTTACCAAACTTGAGTAATATTTTAGAGTCAGTTTTGATTCCTCCACCTATCATTCCTGAACTGGAATCACCCACATTAAGTCACATTCCATTGTTAGAAAATACATGTGGACTAAAGTTTCAACTTCTTAACTTGGACCCGCTTCTTGAACCAATTTCGACTCCTGAACCTTTACTTGACTTAAGTCACCTTCCCGAGTCGGCATTAGTTCCTATCCTTCCTGAGTCCAAGTCAACCGTTCTATCATTTCATACTCCATTCTGGGACGAGGTGGTTGACAAATTAGACTCCGAAATTAGTTATGGAATATGGACATTAGATGGGGTTAAATATTTAATAAAGATCCTTTATGGATATATCTTTTTAATGGGTTATATTAAAGATACTTCTGGTGGGTTCCTCCGAGATCCATGAAAAGTTAATTGGGCCGCGTTTCGTGGACCAATCAGACCACCACCGGAACCACCACCTTAAGGTAACATTTTCCTTCCCTGTCGTCTTTTTCATGCATCTATGCATTAATTCATACATTGAGGACAATGCATGAGATAGGTGTGGGAGGGTCTAACATAACTTTTCTTTTTCTTTAAAAAAAAATTTACATTTTTCTTCTTTTTAAAAACTTTTTGAAAAATAGAAAGAATATTTTGACTTATTTTTGTAAGAAATTAAGTTAATTTTAAGGAATAGGAAAATCCAAATTAGGGTTTCTTATACTTGGTCAAAATAAGATTATTTGTTTGATTTTTAGAGTTAGGAAGATAATTTGTCAAAGTAATTTGGTCTTGATCTTTACCTTGATGAAATATGCACACTTCATACACTTACACACTTAGGGTTCAAAAACAAAGATTCTTATGCCTTATTAAAAAAAAAACAAGTCTAATTATTGATTAGCTAGGTGTTTTGGCCTAAGCAAGCCTTAATATTTATGCGAAAGATGATTAGATAAGTTTGAAAAGAAAAATCCTCTGATTAAGCTGGGTATTTGTGCCTAATAAAGCATAAGTATTCACGCCTAAAAGAGGTTCATATAATAAAATCCTTAGTTTTGTGGCCTTATTTGCTCGAGTCCTTAAGTCCTAGGGGTGTCTTCTCACCTGGTGCCCTAAGACCATCTGGTTTGGGAGTCATCGATTAAAGACTCGTTACATGGGCAGATTAGAAAGCCTAATAGAACTAAGGAATAATACCACCAAAAAGAAAAAAACATATATATATATATAAATAAATAAGGCATGAGAGTTAGAGTTAATGAACCCTTAGTCAAAATTTTCATGGTCACAAGTGCATATGACTTAGGGTAAAGTAATAGACTAGATGAGAAGCACAATTTGACTGCTTACTTTGATTGATAACAAATTTTTGAATAGAGACTAAGTTTAGGAATAAAAAATTCAGTCTTCCTATAACTTATAGATTGCTTAGATCTTACAATCATATTTCAAATATTTTTCTCTTTCAAAATGCCTTTCGAAAATACTAACTCTTTATTTCTCTTTCTTTATGGATTTTGTGGGTATAATCCGCTGAAAACCCTCACGAGACAACACTCGTCCTCTAGGGGAAACCTAGAGGTTTAACGGCTTGTTGCACATGCTCAGTGCAATCGCGTGACCTGCGAAAGTGGTCCAATAATCCTTAGTATAGTTTAGTTGTTTGCTCGAGGACGAGCAAAAGATAGGTGTGGGGGTGTGATTGGTCGCTAATGTTGCATATTTAATATCATATGTCCATACTTATTATTGAATAAATAGCCTAAATTGTCCTAATTAATTGTTTGATTTATTTGCAGGCCCAATCTTTAAAGAGTTGAAGAGAAATGAGCCCAAAGCCCACCAAAATTCTGAATTAAATCAGAATTAATTCTCACTCACTAAATCAGGGCAAAATTAAGAGGTTGAAATCGGTTGAGAAGAATGCTCTCAGGATCGATCGGTTAAAGCCAAGAATCCAAGGCCATTTCTTCAAAATCTCGGAGCCAAACTGCAAAACCAACTTCAGATAAAGTCAGAGGGAGAAACCGGGGAGACCCACCAACAGGGTGTGGCCACCTGGCCACACCCTGACCGCGGAAACGTGGCAAAAGCCACGTTTCCGCGGCAATCTTGGGGAGTTAGGGGGAGCGTTTGCTCCCCCGACCTCCCCGGGATCCTGGTTGTTGGGTTTATGCCTATAAAAGGCCTGTACTTGCGCTGAAAATGGGAGAACAATGCAGAGTTAGGATTTTAGACTAGTTTTTCCATTTTGTAGTTTAGTATTTACTTTTATGTAACTTGTATGTAGCTTAGGGTAGAAGAAGATTCATGTAAGTAAGAGAGAGAGGCATATGTTGAGAGTGACACCGATGTACCCTCCTCCTTTCTTTCATTGTCTCAAGCAATAAAGGTAAACTTTTATTTATGTTCGTTTCTTTACTTTCCTTTTCTTTTGTTTTGCTTTCCTCTTTCTCTTTCTACTTTACCTTGGTTGTGTTTGTTGAGTTTACAAGTGAAATCCAAAGCAAGTATAACTAAGCTACGTGAGAGCCAGCGATAGTTCATGAAGACGTTCTCCTCTTCAAGGATCCGCATCACTTCGTTCTTGCTAGGCTTGACGATATAATGTGCACAGAGACTGAGCTCGAGCTTATGATCTATGCGTTGAACGCCTCCGAAGCAAAGGTAGAACTTGCACATGTTTCCAAGTAAGTCATCACCAAACTAGGTAAGTATTTCTTAACTTTCTTTATTTTTTTTTATCGCTATAGTATAGATCGCCAACACGATTTCTTTCACCACTTCTTCCCAATCGTTTTCATTCTTTTTTCCAAATCATTTGTACATAGACGCTTTCGCCGTTTTCTGATTTTTTCCACCTTCTTCATCTTTCATTTTCTTCTAACATAACATAATTCTTTTTTTTTTTTCCATTTTCTTAACTTAAAAACAGAGAAGAACTATCGTTTTGTTTTCTTAACGATTTCAATAAAGAACCGTAAAGCTTCCATCGCAAACCCTCCTTGTGGATCACGACCCGCATAGCCACTTGCTATAGCGGAAGAATTGAGCACTTGCACATCTTCACTCTTAAGTTCTATAATCTCGTATTTTTTGTGCAGGTTTAGCCTCAATCAAGCTCCTCAATATAAGATACACTCAACATGAATCTATATATAGAAGAGATGTTAAGCTCTCCTTGTATATAGGCATTACATGTCAAGAAATTTTGAAATCACTTTAAAAAAAATTTTTGAAATCTCTTAAGTCAACAAAATAAATTTTAAGATACCACTTATAAATAAACAAAATTTTGAGATACTAAAAGAGAGCAATGCATAAGCTTATTAAGATACTAATTGATATTTAAATTTAAGTCAAGCATAGCTTAAACATAATTTGTGTTTTTTAAACATGTAATGGATATTGTAAATCAAGCACAATCAAAACATATATGTGTGTGTGTGTATGAAAAAGAAAATACTAATTGAAATTGATATTATTAGAGATTTTGAAGCATACATATATAAGAAATAAATATGAGTATACAAATATAAGATTCCATGAAGAACATGTATATAACTCATAAATCCCACCCTATTCATGCACATGTTAAAAAGATTTTTCATTTTGAGCATATAAGGCATGGTCGCCTATCCAACCGCCCTTAGAAGGTAGGATTTTTAAAATAAGAGTTTGAAAATATAACATGCTTGAAAATCACTATCAATTAAAGAATATTAGCTAGTTTATGATAATTTTTTAAATAACTAGTTATAAATTCTTCAAAACATGAAACCAAATCATATATTTCATGAAACATGCATTTACACAAAATTGACACTCAAGATATAAAAAGCTCAACAAAATACTCATAAAATAAAGTAATGAGAGTGTACAAGAGTCATGTTAAAAGCATAATCATGGAAATAGGCAATGAAGCTCATTTGAAATTCCTTCTCAAAAACACAAAAATTATCAAAACTAAAGAGGCCTCAAGGTATATGTATGTTTTGTCTAAGCTAGAAGTATACAACATATCCCAAACACAAATGAGTCTATAATAAAAATTTGCATGAAAAACAAGTGACTCTAGGGTATACATGGATACCTAAAGTTTTAAACAAAATTAACATATACATGAAGCTAAACACATTATCATGAAAACATATCCAAAAATAGGGAATACAAGTTACAATGCAAGAATCATCAAAATTAGAATATACTAGAACATCTAATAGGTACAAATGAGCAATTAAGCACAAACATACAAAAATCAAATGTGGCTCATTAGTTGTACAAGTATAAACACAAGTTTTAATGAAAACTACATCTAAACATGTAATCAAAACATGAAGTGCAAAAATAAAAATAAACCAATATAATCATTATGTAAATGCACAAGTTTTAGAGCTAGGATATACATAGCTAAATCAAAGTGAGAACACAAAATATAAATCCATATAAACATGGGTGTATCTCAAAGACTACATATGCATCACTAATCTAATAAGTATGGTATTTAATATAATAATCATGAAAAATCAAAACATGCTAAAAATCAATAATATGAAAGTATGTAAACTACATGAGAGTTAGAGATCATTACCCAAACCATTAGGGGTAATATCTAAATCTCCAAACCATGGTGGTCCTCCCACCAAACTTTCCTTGAAAGTGATGCATCCAAAAGTGTCACCATTTAGCTCGGAACACATCCACCATCAAGGCACTATTACTCTCACGTCAAGCGAGAGTTCACACCTACATCAAATAAAATAGGAGTGATTTTTGGTACCCATACCTTATTGGGTCCTTGGGGTTAGCACCTTTTCTAACCCAAACAAGCTTGTTTGAAAATTTTGAAATATTTAAGCTTTCATAACAAAATTTTACAAGGTGGCCCTTATGTTCACAATTTGCACAAGTGTACATATGAGCATACATCGTGTCATGTTTGAGATCATGATGAGCATGTGTATGTCGTGTATGGTGTGCATGAATATGTGGTGCATGTTTCTTGCGAAACATGGATTCCAACCATGTGTGGTTCATGACACATTGGCTCAAAGTGGAGCCCAAACAATCAACACTTTTCTTCAATACACAAATATCATTTTTAATAACTGAAGACAAAATGGTGCATGCAACACTAGATTATGAAGTTATAGTAGCATATAGAGCTTGTCAAGAATGAGAATCAACAATCCTTTTCTTTTTAGAAATGTTTTCTTTTTCATATTAAACATTTTTTCTTTTCAAAGAGTTATTTTCATTCAAAACAATTTCTTTTTCTTTTTCCACCAAATTAATTTTATTTTACAAAGAATTATTTCCTTCACAAAGATCATTTAATATAGAAGACAAGAAAATATTCTCCTTTTTCAAAATATCATTTTCTTTTGAAATACATGCAAATTTATTTTTAAAAGAGTCATTTTCTTTTAACAAAGAAATGTTTTCCTTTTTCAACTTATTATTGTCAATTTTTAATGAATCATACTTTTCAAGAAGTTTTTGATAAAAAATGCAAGCTCAGGCATGTCAACATCCTCATCAAGCTCGGATTCAGAATTTACCTTAAGGGGGTTATCCCCTTGGACCATGTAGCATATGTTAGAAGCATCACTTCCATCATCCGAGTCACTCCCCGCATAGTATTGCTTTTGTTCACCATGCCAAATCAAAGTTAGTAACCCTACATAAATAATCATCATTTAGGGTACTCTTTAAAGCATGGCTGGCTTTTGTGTTACCCTTAAGATGTTTGCCATTTAAAAAATAAGAATCATTAATTGTGGCAAGATAAATATGAATCCCTAGGGCTTTGAGGTATATGGACATCTTAAATTTCAAACTTTGGATGTTAAGAATGTCATACATGGGAGGTGTCATGAAATCCATGTGTGTGTGTAAACAAATATTGTGATTAGCTAAAAATGAGGATCTTTAACTCAAGTTGTTAGACCCTAATCAAGAGCACAAACCCTGATACCAATTGAGTTTCACCTATAAGGGAGGTGAATAGGTGACTAGATAATCTAATGTTGAATTAATATGAAATTAAAAACTATTTAAGCAAACTAAAAGCTATTAAGCTAAACACGCCAAGTATAATAGTAGAGTGTAGCCGAATTCCTGGTGAAGGGCTCTGGATTATCTCCTCAAGATTCCTCTAGATAAGAGTTGAGGTACCGCTATGGCTCTCTTGGTTGAATACAAGTGCAAGCAAACAATCCCAAGCATATAACAATAGAGCATAAGATATATCAAGCATATAAAGATGTAAACAATGTAAGCATGCAAGATTTCAACACAAGTGAGAGATAGAGAGAGCAATCGCAAGCACGGAAGATTTGTTCCGAGGTTCAAGCACCCTTGCTCTACGTCTCCGCCTTCAACACTATGAAGGATTTTCACTAGAATCGATCCCACCGGTTCACTCGGTGCCGCAACACCTACAAGGAGGTCACACTATAACCCTTGGACTTACTAGTCCCCTCACTTGTTCCCGCAAGAACAAACTCACGCAAGCACACTAGCCCGGCGAGGCCACACCTCTATACCGAGCTCCCACAAGAACTCGAAACAACACGAACCTGTAAGTTCGCCTCCTCAAATACAAGATGAAACACTTGGAGATTTAAACACTTTGATCACCTAAAAACACTCTCACAACAACTCCCCTATAGGATTGATATAGTAATGGAAAGCTCAAGTATGTGTGAGAAAACTAGAATAGATTTTGTGGTGAAAAACTCAAGAAATCACCTTTAAAAAACACTCTTGAAAACTCTCCTTTTGATATGGAAGTTTTGGCTCTAAAACAAGTGAAGATAAATACTAAAAGAGGTAAGAAAAACTAGCTTGAAAACCCTCTTCAAATCTTATCTAAAAAAAGTCCAAGGGAACCCCAATTTATAGGCTCCCAAAATATGGCCGTTGGAGGCCAAATCAGCAGCTGACGCTGCTATCGGTCGACCGCCCGATCGACCGGCTAACGGCCAAATTTCTGACCGTTGTGCCACTGGTTGACCGCCCGGTCGACCGGGGCCAGATCCAGAGAGCTCTGCTCTCTGGACGGTCGACCGCCTGGTCGGCCGGTCCACCGACCAAATAGCTATGCACGTTTATGCACATCGGTCGACAGGTCTGGTCGATTGACTTCTATCTCGGTCGACCGTCCGACAGAAGGCCAGGTCAGAGATCTTTTGGGATTAAAACTTTGTCTTTTTATCTTTAATAAAATCCCATAAATTACTAAAAATCTACAAAAATAAATTCATTGAAATACTTTGAAGTACAAATATGTGTGATTAAAAATCAACACATATTACAAACTTTTTAAACCATTTTTGTAATATAGAAATTTTGGCTTAAATAAAAATCTGTATTTTTCAAAAACAATCTCCAAATTGAAAAATGATTTTTCAAAACTTCTCCAAATACAAAAATAAGATATTTTAAACACTTTTGAAGCTTAATGTGTATGGATATGATCCACTACACATATGAGATGGAATATCTATGTTTTTGATAATAAGCTCTAAAATAGTTTTGATAAATCCAAAACGATATTTTTCTAAACTCAAATTATCTTATGAAAACACATATAAATTTATGTGTGTGTATATGAACGTGAGTAATCCACAACTAATCTATCCTTTATATTTTATCTAAAAATAAATCTTAACGCTTACAAACATGACATAAGTCTCCTTAAAAATCTTCTCTTGAAAATCTTCTTCTCCTTTTTGCTTGGTCCAAACCTTGATCCAATGAGCTAGACTTCTCTTGAATACTTGATGAAATCTTAATGCACGAGCTCTTGAATCAACACATGCTAGCTCCAAAACTTGACTTTGAATCTTTATTGAAGCTAAACACCTATTAAGATCTTGATCAAATATCTGAGACTAATTAAACATAAGATCATTAGTACTATAACTACATGAGTTAATCATCATCAAAAGTAGAGCGCTGGGCCTTTGGGCTAAAAAGCTTGTTAGAGAGTTAGAATGTTAGAGTGTTAGAATCCATCATCATGAGCCATCAAATGCTCTTGCAAGAGCAAGGCCAAGTAGAGGCTATTAGATTCATGTGGATTATCAAGTAAGAAGTTAGCAAGTTAGTGGTTAGTAGTTAATTTCCATGAGAGAAAATTAGCTAGACATGTAAAAGGAGTTAGAGAGAAGAAAATAAAGAAAGATAAGGAGAGAACCTTTCATAGATTGTCACATTCTATTACAAGCGCTCTTGTTTTCCAATTATGTACCACACTCTCTCCTATTACGAGATCTACAAGAAATAAAAAACAAAGAGAAAGAAGAACAACTAGCCTAAACTATCCTAAACTAAAACATGAGAAGAAAACTACCCTAAACTCTCCAGATATCTCTCTGAAGGAACCCAAAGGGGGTATTTATAGCCACCAGAAGGAGGGGGCCAGGGGCAAACCCTGGCCCAAAGTACTGGCGTGACCGCGCCAGTATGGCTGCGAAAATGAGGCCAGAGCCGCATTTTCGCGGCTATACCAGGGCGGCGCGCGCAGCGCTGCCTGCTACGCGCTGCCCGCTTATCCGCCTGTCAGCTGCATATCCCGGTTTCTGGTTTTGGGCCCCTGGTTTTGATGAAACCACCCTCCAAAGTCAATGGCTATCTTGTAGGCTTTTAATCACCAATTAAATAGTGATTTTAGGTCTTTTTCTTCATTTCATGCCATGGACCTAGAAACATGCAAGAGAGGTATAATTAATAGAATTTAATATTAAATAAATATGAAGATGTGGTATGAAATATGTAATTTTAGATACTAATTGATTGCTAAAAGAAAGAACAATCAATGAGTTTAAGAATTTACCATGTAGCTTATGACTAACGGGCCGTGTCCACAAGGAGGGATGCGATGGAAGCTTTTCGGTGAATCGTTTAGAAACAGGGAATTGTGTTCGTTTTTTTATGAAGAAGAGAATTGAAAGAAAGAGATGATTAAAAGAAAAATTGCAACTTTTAGAAAAGGTTTTGGAGAAGGTGATTTAGAAAGCTTGAGAATTGTTTTGGTTGTTTTATAATAAGAAAGCAAATCTGTGCTCACTATCTCACTACTCAATTGTTCGTTCTTCTCTTGAAATGTTAAGTGCCTCAAGTGATCATTTGCAAAACTTAAAGTTAATTTTTAGAAAGCTTTAAGTAAAGCACATAAGATGGTAAGAAGATTTGGGTCTTTTCTTCAAGAAATCGTTAGAATTGAATATTAAAACATCAAGCGCGAAGAAGCAAGAATGAAGTAAAAATAATTCAAGAGATGTTCATAAAAGAAGTGAGAATTCAACAAATCAAACCCATCCTCATGTGCCTTCAAGAATACTTTCAAAAAGAAAGGCTTTTAAGTGAGGCATGCATATGACTCATTAGGTCTTTTTCTTTTAAAAACGGAAGAGAAGAAGAACAAGAGAGAGTTATGATAGCTAGCCCAGAAAACCGTTTAGTTATCCATAGAAAACAAAGAAGAAAATATAGACATAATGTAAACCATACTGTACTGCAAGTGGAAGAAAACTTGGCTCGACTTTTGTATTGACGTCACTTCAATCTTCAAGTGCAAGCACTCAATTCCTCTCTCTCACAAGTTTTGATACTGGACTACAAAGTAAATAACAAGATTACAACTTTTGTGCTAGCTAACAAAGAGCCTAAATCCTAAAAAAATAAACACAAAACTTAATCCTAGTCTTCGCTCCATTTTTCTTTACTGAAACCCATATTTATAGCCAAAACCCAACGAGGAGAATCCTGAGAAGATTGGGGGAGCAAACGCTCCCCTAACAGAATCAGTTTGGCCGCAGAAACGCGGCTTGGACCGCGTTTCCGCGGCCCTGGTGTGGCCACGTGGCCACACCCAAGGGAGGGAGTCTCCTGGTTTGGTGTTGGACGCGTATCTGTTGCTGGTTTTCTTGTTTCTACTCCAAACTGTTGACGAAACAGCCTTGATTGTGTGGCTTCAACCGCTCGATTCAGGGAGGATTCTTCTCAATCTCTTGATATGCCAAGATTTAGCCCTGATTTCCTCATTTCGAATTTACTCTGAATTAATTTAGAATTTGGTGGGCTTTTGGGCTTGTTTCTCTCTTCTTTCTTTAAGCACTTGGGCCTACATTTATCAAAGAAAAAGAAAACTTATTAAGAGGATTTATTAGCTAAAAAGCATGGTAAGGTGACAAAATATATGCAACATATGTGACAAATCACATCCCCACACTTATCTTTTGCTCGCCCTCGGGCAAAAATCAGACTAATTCTAATCAATTATTAGACCACTTTCGCAGGTCACTTGATTGCACTGAGCATGTGCAACAGGCCGTTAAACCTCTAGGTTATCCCTAGAGGACAAGTTTGTCTCGTGAGGGTTTTCAGCGGATTGCACCCACAAAATCCAAAAAGAAGAGAAAAAGGTTAGTATTTTCGAAAAGCATTTTTTTTAAGGAGAAAATATTTGAAGTATATTTGTGAGAGTTTAAGTAATCTATAAGTCATAGGAATATCAAATTTTTCATTCCTAAACTTAGTCTCTACTCAAAACATGTCATCAATTAAAGTAAGGAGTCAATTTGTGCTTCTCATCTAGTCTATTAATTTACCCTGAGTCTATGCACCATCGTGACTGTGAAGTTGACTAAGGGTTCTTTAAAATTAACTCCTATGCCTTATATTTATTTATTTTTGATGAAATTTATTCCTCAATTTCATTAGGCTTTCTAATCTGCCCATGTAACGAGCCTTCAGTCGGTGACACCCAAACCAGACAGTTTTAGGGCACCAGGTGAGAAAACACCCCTAAGGACTTAAACACTCGAGCAGATAAGGCACCGAAATCAAGGTTTTTATTTATACGATGTACCCCTTTTAGGCATGAATACTTATGCTTCATGAGGCATAAATACCTAGCTTAATCAGAAGATTTATATACACATTTTTTTTCAAACTTATCTAATTATCTTTTGCATAAATACTAAGGCTTGCTTAGGCCAAAGCACCTAGCTAATCAATAATTAGACTTGTTTTTTTATCATATTTTTTTATAAGGCATAAGAGTCTCTGTTTTTAAACCCTAAGTGTGTAAGTGTATTTTGTGTGCATATGTCATCAAGATAAATATCAAGACTAAATTACTTTCTCAAATTTTCTTCCTGACTCTAAAATCAAACAAGTTATCTTATTTTGACCAAGTATAAGAAATCCTAATTATGGTTCTCCTATTCCTTAAAATTACTTAAATTCTTATAAAAATATATCAAAATATTGTCTACCCTTTTCAAAAAGTTTTTTTTCTTTTTTATATCAGTCATGTTAGAACCCTCCCCCACACTTATCTCATGCATTGTCCCCAATGTATGAAAGAAATGTATAAGTGCATGAAATAAAATGGAAAGGAGGAAAGTTACCGATACACTGGGTCAAAAAGACCCATTGCCGTTTCATTTACCAGCACCGATTCCAAGAAAGGTTTAAGGCGTTGACCATTTACCTTAAAGTCATTTCCATTCTTAGGGTCACTGATCTCAACTGCACCATGTGGAAACACGGTTTTTACAACGAATTGCCCAGTCTATCTCGATTTCAATTTTCGTGGAAAAAGATGAAGCCTAGAATTATAGAGTAAGACTTTTTTGTCCAGGGACAAAGATTTTTCTTATGATGTGCTTGTCATGGAAAATCTTCACTCTATCTTTAGTGATCCTAGCATTTTCATAGGCCTCATTTCTCAATTCCTCCAATTCGGAAATTTATAATTTCCGAAGGTCACCGGCCTTAATCAAGTCGAAATTCAATTGCTTGATTGCCCTTAAGGCTCGGTGCTCTAACTCAATGCGCAAGTGACAAGGTTTGCCATACACTAACCTATAGGGAGACATTCCTAGAATTGTCTTGAAAGCGGTCCTGTAGGCCCATAGAGCATCTACAAGTTTGATGGACCAATCTTTCCGATTTTGGTTCAGTTTTCTCTAATATAAGCTTGACTTGTCTATTTGAAACCTCAACTTGCCCACTGGTTTGAGGATGATAAGGTGTGGACAACTTATGAGTTATAGCATACTTTCGCATAAGGGCTTCAAAAGATCTATTACAAAAGTGAATGCCATTATCACTAATGATAGCACGAGGAGTTCCGAAGCGGGAAAAAACTTTCTCTTTCAAAATTTTATGACAACTTGTTATCATTAGTTTTACAAGGAATGGCTTCTACCCACTTGGACACGTAATCCACAGCAACCAATATGTATTGGTTCCCAAATGAATTAGGAAATGGACCCATAAAGTCGATGCCCCAAACATCAAAGAGTTCTATTTCTAGAATTGGGTTGAGGGGCATCATATTTTGGTTTGAAATCCTTCCTACCATTTGGCATCTAGGGCACGTCTTGCAAAATTCATAAGCATCCTTGAACAGAGTGGGCCAATAAAACCCACTTTGTAGCACTTTTTCAGCAGTCTTACGGGGACCAAAGTGTCCACCACATGCAACTTCGTGACAAAAGGATAGAACACTCTTAACCTCCTCATTGGGAATGCATTCCTAATAATTTGGTCAGAACAATACTTGAAAAGATACTGTTCCTCCCAAAGAAATTCCGGACTTGAGATAAGAACCGGTAAACATCATTTTGGACCAATGAGATGGAGTTTAGTTTGTGACTAAGTAATTCACTATATCAGCAAACCAAGGTTCCCTAGAGATAGCTAAGAGATGTTCATCAGGAAAATCCTCATTTATGGGTAATTCGTTACATGGAGAATTAGGGATCCGTGAGAGGTGGTCAGCAACGACATTTTCTACGCCTTTCTTGTCTCGAATCTCAAGATCGAATTCTTGAAGAAGGAGTTTCCAACAAATGAGTCGGACCTTGGCATCCTTCTTCATCATGAGGTACCTAAGCGTAGAATGATCAGTGAAAATGGTGGTTTTGGACCCTAGTAGGTAGGGACGAAACTTCTCTAAGGCAAACACTACTGCCAAGAATTCCTTCTCAGTCGTAGTGTAGTTCAGTTGAGCATTGTTGAGAGTCCTACGAGAGTAGTAGATCACATGCTGCTTGTTATCAATGCGTTGTCTTAGGACAGCGCCTATCGCAAAATCGGAAGCATCGTACATGATCTCAAATGACTTAGACCAATCCGGTGCAGATATGATTGGTGCAGAAATAAGCTCTCTCTTAAGCTTCTCCCAAGAATCTACGCATTCAGCATCGAAAGTGAAGGACACATCCTTAGCTAACACATTAGTCAAGGGCCTAGCAATTTTGCTAAAATCATTGATAAATCTTCGGTAGAAACCAGCGTGTCCTAGAAAGGATCTAATGTCCTTAACGCATTTGGGCATTGGAAGCTTAGCAATAACCTCGATTTTGGCTCTATCCACTTCGATTCCTTTCTTGGAGATCTCATGACCCAAGACAATTCCATGTTTTACCATGAAGTGGCATTTCTCCCAGTTCAGTGTTAGATTTTTCTCAGCACAACGTTGGAGGACGAGTTCTAGATGGTGAAGACATTGAGTGAATGAATCTCCGTAGATGGAGAAATCATCCATAAAGATCTCTAAGAATCGTTCTACCATATCAGAGAAAAGACTCAACATGCAACGTTGAAACGTTGTTGGGGCATTGCATAAGCGAAGGGCATTCGACGATAAGCAAATGTCCCAAATGGACATGTAAACGTAGTCTTTTCTTGGTCCTCAGGAGCGATAGGGATCTAGTTATAGCCCGAGTAACCGTCCAAGAAACAGTAATACTCGTGACCTGCCAAACGTTCAAGCATTTGATCAATGAAGGAAAGTGGAAAATGGTCCTTACGAGTTGCAGCATTCAGTTTTCTATAGTCGATGCAAACTTAGATCTTCGTGGGAAGTCGAGTTTGAACTAACTCTTTGTTCTCGTTTTCCACTACGGTGAAACCGGATTTCTTCAGAACCGCGTGGACAGGACTGACCCATTGGCTATCAAAAATGGGATAAATTATCCTATTATTTTTATGATTTCAGCATGAACAGCCTCTTGCATTATAGGGTTTAACCTACGCTGCGGGTCTCTCTTAGGTGCCGCGTCTTCATTGAGATGAATTCGATGTTGAACGATGGTTGGACTTAATCCCTTGATATCAGTCATAGTCCAGCCAATGGCTTCCCTATGTTTTCTTAGAACAGCTTTCAGATCTTCTTCTTTCCCGTCATTTAAATGGGAGGCAATGATGACAGGAAAGGTCTCTTGTTCGCCTAGATAGGCGTACTTGAGATGCACTGGTAAGGTTTTCAATTCTAAGGAAGAAGAAGGCTCACTGGTAGGACTAGTCAAATTTGTTTGCTCCATTGTTGGTGAAATAGAGTTTGAGGCCCAATACACAGCAGAATCTATAACCTGATCGAGATTAAAGTCGTCAGACTCTAACCCGAAGTCACTCTCTGTTTCTAACTCCAATTCTTCCCCATGTTCACTTGTCAAGTTCTCAATTAGGTTGACTTCAAATGTTTGGTCCTCGATATCGCGGGGTTGTTTTCCTAGATTGAAGACATTGACTTTTCTAGTCATGTCCCCAAAGGTTAACCTCATAGACCCATTCCTACAGCTGATGATGGCATTACCAGTAGCAACGAATGGTCGCCCTAGGATAACAGGAGTTTGAGCCCTATGATTTGAGTTGGACACAGGTTGTGTCTCCAGAACTATAAAATCGACAGGGTAAATGAACTCTCCTACCCGAATCAGGACATCATTAATCTCCCCTTTTAGAACTTTAACAGAACGGTCAGCCAGTTGGATGGTGACTCGAGTTGGACTAAGATCGCCCAACCCGAGTTATTGATAACAGAGAATGGAAGCAAGTTGATACTTGCCCCCAAGTCAAGAAGTGCACGACTAATCTCAGCTTGTCCTATTGTGCAGGCAATGGTGGGACTACCTGGATCCTTGTACTTGACAGGGATAGGACCCGATAATAGCTCACTAATATTAGTGGCTAAGAAGATCTTCTTTGGAACATTAGTTTTTCTCTTCTTGGTGCACATGTCCTTAAGAAACTTAGCATATGAAGGAACTTGTTGGATGGCATCAAGAAGTGGTACATTTATCTTCACTTGGTTAAACATCTCAATTATCTTGTCCATGTGAGGATTTTGATTGTTGTTTTTCAGCCTATTAGGAAATGGTACTATAGGCTGGTGCACCTGGCTGGCTGACTTGTCTATTTCAGATTCGTCAGAATTAGAAGAAATTGGATTAGATGAGGTGGAGGCTTGATTGTGGTTGTGCTGAACGGGATTGGTTGGTGTTGACACTTGGTTATCAACTCTCTTTCCTGACCTCAATGTATGAACAACATTACATTGACTGAATGAAGGATCCTCAGCCAAATGAGCTTGTTGGGAATTCCTCGGATTGGTGACTGGCTGACTAGGCAGGGTACCCTTTTGTCTCTCATTCTGTGGGTTGGCTAGTTGACTCATTTGAACCTCTAACCTCTGAATGGTTTGCATGAGAGAGTCTTGGTTTTTCATATATCTCTCCATGTTTCTTTCAAAGTCAGTCATTATCTTTTCTAATTGAGAATTCTGGAAGGAGGATTGTTGAGCTTGGTTAGGAAAGTTTTGTTGATAAGTCGAAAAGTTTGGTGGATGGTTGGGAGAATTATTATGAAAATTGGAGAAGTTGGGTTGATGATTGGAAGAATTATTACCATGATGGAAGTGGCTAGTATGATTTGATCGTAAATGGTCCGAGTTATTCTGGCTCCATGAGAAATTAGGGTGATTTCTCCAGCCGGGTTTGTACGTCGGAGCGTAAGGGTTATTGTTCGGCCTTGAAAAGGCAGCATTCATCGGTTCATGGTAGGATTGCTGAGCCTGAAACACTGGGCACTCCTCGAACACATGATTCATGACTTGACAGTAAGTGCAGCCCGGTGTTGGAAATTGGTTCGGGCTGACTTGATTGACTGGACTTGGTTCTTTCATTTCTAGAGCTTCCAGTCTTCTAGCCAGGTTAGCTAACTTAGCCTCATTAGCGATGGACGATTCGATGGAATGGAGACCTCCTTTTGAAGAGATGGAGTTAGGATTCCTAGAGGTCTCACTAGCAGATTCCCATTGGATGGTCTTCTCAGCCAATTTTCATACAAATCCCATCCTTCATCTTCATCTTTCTGCAAGAAACCCCCTTGGCACATACTTTCTAAGAGGGTTTTGGTGGAATAGTCTAAACCATCATAGAGAATTTGGCATTGTCGCCATTTCTCTATTCCATGGTGTGGACATTAGACAAGGAGGTCTTTAAAGCGTTCAAAGTACCTCCAGAACGGTTCACTAGGTTCTTGCTTGAATTGCATGATCGTCTTCCTAATGAGAGCGGTTTTATGGATAGGATAGAATTTCTTCAAGAAAACCTTGATGAAACCATCCCAGGATGTGATGGAATCGGCTGCTAAGCTGTAGAGTCACTTCTTTGCTAGGCCTTTAAGTGCGAAAGGGATAAATCTCAACCTAATAGCATCGTCTACAAGGTGTGGGATTTTCATTATTAGACATACTTCCTCAAATTCTCTTATGAAGAAGTAGGCATCTTCGGACTCTAGGCCATGAAACTTGGGGAGTGTGTTGATGAATTGAGGCTTGAGCTCAAAATTGTATTCACCAACCGATGGAAGTTGAATGCAAGATGGAAGTGAGGTCCTAATGGGGTAGAACCTATCCTCCAGTGATGTTGATTGAGCCATTATCGGATCTGGTCTTGGTTCAAACTTGGGTGGTGATGTGTTTCTAGTCAACCTAGATGAATTAGGGTCTCTCGACCACACTTGCATACGCAAACACAATCACAATCACAACAAGTTCAAACAATAGTCAACAATAGAAATCAACCAAGCCTAGTCTAAGGTAACCTCGACCTAGACAACTGCTAACTGGTTGATTGTCCACAAGAGGTAGAATGTAGACTTTGACCACAAGCTAATCAGCCAGGTCAGGGCAAGATTGGTTGGAGGTTTTCCGTCAAAGACGTTCCTTAATTAAGTAACCACCAATCTTCGGGCTTTCAGCCCTCAATCCGCTTCCTAGACACTGATTTGGCAGGAGTCAATTTCCAACACCTTTTCTCTTTAGGATAATCTCCTAGTGAGTTCGAGATGTCCCTAAGGCCAACGTCTATCAGATTTTATTTAGGCTTAGGTTTGTGAGTGCTTGGAGTCTGATTTTTGGGCCAAGGAAGGGTGATTAAATCCCCACCTTATCTTGTTATTCGGTGTTGCCCTTAAAATCAATTTGTGCAAGTGTACAAGATAAATAAGATTCACTCAAAGCGATATAAATCAACCAAAAAATGAGTCCTATTCTGAATGCAATGCGTACGTACCTTGCTCCAGCACTCTTCAACAGTAAAGTAAATGAATTGAAAAGACTCGTACCTAAAATGTAAATGTCTAATCAATTTTTTAACTTTTCAACAAATGTTTTACTGTTGACTTAAAACAGGGATGTTGGATAGCAGAAATAGCACAAATATGACATATAAAAACTGAAATTTTTGCGAGCAATATGTCCTGCAAAAAAGAGTTTTTAGTAGTCCAAAGAATTTTTTCAGATTTTGCAAAGCAATTTCTTGAAACTCTGTTTCCTACTTTCGAGAGTAGGGGCACAGAATTTGCAAGTCTTCTCCTGCAAAGCTTGGATGCTAGATCTTGATCTTCAAGTCCCTGAAACAACACACAAAACTTGTTAAAAATAACTACACCGTTCCCTCCCCGGCAACGGCGCCAAAAATTGATTGCTAAAAGAAAGAACAATCAATGAGTTTAAGAATTTACCATGTAGCTTGTGGCTAACGGGTCGTGTCCACAAGGAGGGATGTGATGGAAGCTTTTCGGTGAATCGTTTAGAAACAAGGAATTATGTTCTTTTTTTTTATGAAAAAGAGAATGGAAAGAAAGAGATGATTAAAAGAAAAATTGTAACTTTTTAGAAAAGGTTTTGGAGAAGGTGATTTAGAAAGCTTGAGAATTGTTTTGGTTGTTTTTATAATAAGAAAGCAAATCTGGGCTCACTATCTCACTACTCAATTTTCCGTTCTTCTCTTGAAATGTTTAAGTGCCTCAAGTGATCATTTGCAAAACTTAAAGTTAATTTTTAGAAAGCTTTAAGTAAAGCACATAAGATAGTAAGAAGAGTTTGGTCTTTTCTTCAAGAAATCGTTAGAATTGAATATTAAAATATCAAGCGCGAAGAAGCAAGAATGAAGTAAAAACAATTCAAGAGATGTTCATAAAAGAAGTGAGAATTCAACAAACCAAACCCATCCTCATGTGCCTTCAAGAACACTTTCAAAAAGAAAGGCTTTTAAGTGAGGCATGCATATGACTCATTGGGTCTTTTTCTTTTAAAAACGAAAGAGAAGAAGAACAAGAGAGAGTTATGATAGCTAGCCCAGAAAACCGTTTAGTTATCCATAGAAAACAAAGAAGAAAACATAGACATAATGCAAACCATACCGTACTGCAAGTGAAAGAAAACTTGGCTCGACTTTTGTATTGACGTCACATCAATCTTCAAGTGCAAGCACTCAATTCCTCTCTCTCACAAGTTTTGATACTAGACTACAAAGTAAATAACATGATTACAACTTTTGTGCTAGCTAACAAAGAGCCTAAATCCTAAGACAATAAATACAAAACTTAATCCTAGTCTTCGCTCCATTTTTCTTTGCTGAAACCCATATTTATAGCCAGAAACCAAACGAGGAGAATCCCGGGAAGATTGGGGGAGCAAACGCTCCCCCAACAGAATCAGTTTGGCCGCGAAAACGCGGCTTGGGTGGCATTTCCATGGCCCTGGTGTGGCCACGTGGCCACACCAAGGAGGGAGTCTCCTGGTTTGGTGTTGGACGCGTATCTGTTGCTGGTTTTCTTGTATCTGCTCCAAACTGTTGACGAAACAGCCTTGATTGTGTGGCTTCAACCACTCAATTCAGGGAGGATTCTTCTCAACCTCTTGATATGCCAAGATTTAGCCCTGATTTCCTCATTTCGAATTTATTCTGAATTAATTCAGAATTTGGTGGGCTTTTGGGCTTGTTTCTCTTTTCTTTCTTTAAGCACTTGGGCCTACATTTAGCAAAGAAAAAGAAAACTTATTAAGAGGATTTATTAGCTAAAAAGTATGGTAAGGTGACAAAATATATGCAACATATGTGACAAATCACTAATCACTACCAAATTGATATAGTAGATAAGCTAACAATTAAGAAGTTTGAGGAAGAGAACCTAAAGTTACCACTATAAGCTTGTATCATCTACTCCAATTCCATAATTGAAGCGAACTTCGAAAGCAGGGAATGCGTGAGTACTTGGAGGCCATAATAACGGTTTCCAATTATTGGAAGCACGCAGTTGAAGAGCTTGGCACGGGTTCATCTTCTTTTATCCCATACATCCTAGAAGCCCCAAACCTCGAGCTCGAGCCATTGCTTTCACACCTAAGGTATGCATAGTTAGGTAAAAATTCAACACTGCCAGTAATTCTTTCTTCTTCATTAACAGGTAAGGAGGAAGAAAAACTATTGCGGATATTATGGGATTATAAAGCAGCACTAGGATGGACTATTACAGATGTCAAGGATATAAGCCCCTCACGTTTGTTGACACTTAAAAAAGACAAGATTCTTACTGGCCCGAACAATGTCTAAACTTGTTGACATTTACAAAAGACAAGTGACAGACAAGCTGACGTCCAGTTTCCACCCATCTCCGAGGGATGAGGAAGCAACTTGGACTCCACTGATCCATCAAGCAGACAGTAAACCCGGATTGCCTCTAAACAGACCTCAGCAGGTCTAAGATGCTAGCACTTAGCATCACATGAGCCCAAAGGGATAACCTCACCTGAGAGGCTAAGATCATTCAACTTCGCCTTGAAGCCATTCACAGTTCCGTCAGGAAGCTAATTCATAGCTTCACCTGAATTGCTGAAGCGCAACTCCGCAGAGAGAGTCAGCTCCGCTTGAAGCCACATGCAACTACGCAGAAAGGGTATATGGTAGCTTCGTAACAGATGACATCTAGCTCCGCCAAAGAAGCCTTCCTCTGACTTCGCCAGATACTGCCTCCAGCACCGCTGTGAATTCAAAGCGAGCAGCACTGCTGCGGGTCTGATATGTTCAACCTTTGACCAATCAAATCTCCAGATGAGATCAGATCTAATTGGGATCAAGATCAAATCCAATCAAGATCAAATCTGAGATCAAATTTGGCAGTTGATTGCCACAATCTCTTGACTCTTCTAAAACGAGTAAGAAGATCAGGGGAAATCCTCTAACGATATGGAAAGGATCAAAACAAATCAAGATGATCAACTGACTTGCCATTTCTAGCTTCGCAGAAGCTGATCCTAGTCCCGCAGCAAGGCTACTTTCCAGATTTAAACAGATTTGATTCAATCTGTTTCCATATTTTAAAGGGACAATTATACCCCTGCTCTCCCTATAAATAGCCCACCAGGGGCACAAGGAGAGGGACCTCCAGAAGTAGAGACCACGCACAGGGCTCCAGAGAGACGGCAGACTTCTCGAGAGGACGCACCGTGCACAAACAGAGATCTATTCTCTTGAATTCAGAGACTTTTAGAGAATTGATTCTCTATTCAGGGTGCTGATACCCTAATACCTTCTTCTCAAGGAATCTCCGAAACCAGGCGAGAAGGAATTCCTAAGTGAAGGCGGTTTTAAGAAGTAGGAAGAGGGTTCTACCAACCTTCTGTTCTCTGATTCCCCGAACCAGGCGAGAAGGGAATCTCATCGCTCGCATCGTCAAAGGGACAAAGTGGTCGCGCGCTGACCAGACTCCTATCGGCACACTTCTCCAGAATCTCTGAGGAGATCTACTTGTAATCTTTTAGAATACTTGTAATTTAGCTCCTCAACTCTTTTATTGTAAGTTTTCCCCTTTGAAAATCAATGGAAAACAAGATGGCGACTCCGCTGGGGAAGAAATTCTCCACTGCTGAGAATCAAGTATCGCAATGCGATGAACAGACCTTCGGGTCTAACTCTGAATTCAGAAAAGCCGGTGCAGCCAGAGTCTCTCTGGCTAAATCTTCAAGGAAAGTCTCTGCGGAGACAGAAAAGGTTCTCTACGAACCTATTGCAGTTCTCTGGCGCAACAAGGAAGCACGCTCCAGTCCAAGTCCTTCACTTTCGAGAACCAGGTCATTCAATTCGACCAAGGAAGATTTGAAGAAGTCCTCTCCGGGGGTGGTCTAATGCTTCGAGCACTGAAGCATAGGAAGGTCTCCACGGCTAAGGTTTCAGAACAGAAACCAGAAGCAGAATTCTGCCAACACCCTTTAGCCTCACGTGTGGTTAATCAGGTTCCTTGCGAACCTAAGTATCTTCTGCCAAAGCGGATGTGGAGGCCTAAATAGAAGTCTCTGGGCAAAGCCCCAGGCGTAGCTACGCCAAAACCGCGTCTCTCTCGCGAAGAAAAAGGCAAGATGCCTGTCTGCTCCAACAATGCTGCCAGCCGCGAAGTCACGACGGCAATCATACCGTCGCCCAATTCAAGAGCAGCAACGCCTTGCGCCGGCCTTGTTCTCATGAGCGAAGCTACTGTACCACAGCGTACGCACAGGGTTCATGGCCGCGAAGCTAGAGCCAAAGTACTATCCAAGGCTAATCGCCTTCGCAGCAGAATAGCGGGTAAAGAACCACAGCGTGCTCCGCTCTCCAGTTCGCCAAGCGCTAAGCTCGCGCTTTGTGGCGAAGCTAGAACTGAAGCACTATTCAGTGCTAATTCCCTCTGCAGGGATAAAAGGAGCAGGACATCGTCCTATGCGCGATCCAAAAGAGCCTCTGCGCTGGATTATTTAGGCCCAACTGGGTCTGACCTGCGGGAATTCTTGACGAACAAACTGAAGTCAGAATCTTTTCGAACTACTTCCCCCTGTTGTCAACAAGTGGGATGTCAGCTGGTGACCGTCCACTCAGTCCATTGCTGGCTGGGACCAATCCCCGCCACTTCTCCAGGCCGACGATCAGTTTTTGATCGGTTGTCGGTACAAGCCCCGGTGAACATCATAAAAGGAGCATCTCGCGAGATCTACCCTCTGCATCCGTCAATATGACTGGAAGAGGACGAGAGTTAAACAGGGGAAGACAAACATTTGACGACACCCCCTACAGCTCCCCAGATCCAGATTACAGCTCAGGCTTAGGCGAAGTCTTGGTGCATGAAGAAGGTGTTTTTCAAAACACCAGATCTAGGGTGGCGATACCCTACAGTTATAAACAGCCTTCCTCCTCAACGGTCCTAACCTCGCCAGAGCCCAGGAGATCACTCCAACCATCGGATGAAGAAGATGAAGACAGTAGGTACGCCTCTTTAGCGACAGTTAGCTCAGTGCGAATAGACAGAGCATCAGTCAACATGGCTGATAATGTTAACGACGACCTCCGTCGGCGTTTGGAAGCTCATGAGCAAACTTCTAAGACCTAGCAAGAAGCTCTGGACAACATTCAGCAGATGCTTGTTCAACTCCTCAGCAATCGGAATGACAATGATGCCAGGAGCAATCATGATGAGGAGGAACATTTTAGCAATGATCAGCCAAAGACGGAGAAATCCAAGGAGGGTTCTTCTTTAGACGCTGAAGTCCTTAAGGCCTCCAAGCTCAAATTGCATCCCTAGCTCAGAGGGATGAGTTAAAAAAAGTGGGGACAGTTCGTCCTTACCCGTTGGAGTGGGATTCAGTGCCATACCCACCAAAGTTCAAACCGCCAACATTGCATACATATGATGGTAAAAGTTCACCAAATCAGCACATCTACTATTTTCGGTCTCAGATTGGTAATGTTATAGGCAACGACGCCATCATGGCTAGGCTGTTCATTGGCACCTTAAAGGGGGTGGCATTTGACTGATTCCGAAGTCTTCCTCCAGGCTCTGTCAATTCTTGGATCGACCTGGAAACCTGATTCCTCTCCCGTTTCTATGAGGACGATACCGAGGAGACCATGGACAAGCTCCTCTCCACCATGTAAAAGAAGGGCGAATCTGTCCGGACTACATTGAGCGGTTCAGAAATCTGTCTTTGATGTGCCCAGCAGGAATGCCATTACCCATGCTCTTACAGACGTGCAGGCACAACTTCTTAGACCAAGTAGAAATTCGCATGGGGGCTGTCAAAGCCCACACCGGAAAAGAATTGGTCGAACAAGCTGAAACAGCTGAAAAGTCGGCTAAAAAGTTTGAACCATCCACCCCCAAAGGCAAATGGGGTATGAACAATAAAGGACGTAGCGACATGGCGCAGTCTTCTCAAGCCAAAGGGAAAGAGACTATGTCCGTAGAATTGTCCGGGGACGTGCAGTCAAAAGCCAAGAAGAGCGGCTCCAATGATCATGAGTCTAAGTTCCCTCCAAAATAGTATTCCTTCAGAGACAATCAGGTGGTCACAATATTCCATTTACTCCACAAAGGGAATAAAATGAAGCTGCCAGATGCTCGGCGTCCCAATGAGATAGGACGCACAAATGACCCCAAATACTGTCTCTATCACAGGATGATTCACCATCCTACCGACAAGTGCTATGTCCTCAAGGACAGAATCCAGGCCTTGATCGACGCTGGAGTCCTGACACTAAAGTCAGAGCAGAAGAAAGTCACTGCCAATATGGTGATCCTCGAGTTCGGCAAAACCCAAAGGTCACAGTTCCTGACGGGACTTATCCAGTACCTGCACCACGGTTGGAAGTCAAGCATCCTCCAGTTAAAACTCAAGATAATAAGGGTCTTGTTCCCTTAACATTGGAGACAGGAGAAGTCATATGGATACACCCAGACCTCGTCCAAAACATGCGGTAGGATTCAAAGAGGCCCAAGTCAAAGGGCAAACCTTGCAATGTCATCTCCATCCTGCCAGACGACGATAATCTTACGTCAGCTTCCCTCAGTGATTCAGAAGGAGAAAAGCATGCTTGCACAATGCAGGCCGATGTACCTCAGCCAACGGGTACTCGATCCGGAAAATCATACTTAAAACAGTATGAAAAGCTACTGACGAGACACAACAGCAAACGACGTCAGTACAAGTCCCAGCATCTGCTTCGATTCTAACCAAGGAAAAAGAGAAGCCTAAAGAGGTCCGATTCGACCATGTCCTGAAGAAGCCTTCAGGCCCAGGGCTTGACATGCCCTTTCGTTTTGACATATTGGCTCAGCTGGCTAATATCCCAGCTCGTATTACAATACACGAGCTCCTTCGTCTCTCAAAAGAGACAAGAGAAGCACTTAGGGATGCCCTGGCTAATTCAGAATCATTCCTGACATGCATGCCAGAGGTCCCTAACGATGACGCTCAGTCTTCTTGCCCAGAATGTTATCATGTACAATCAAAGGTCCCCGCTATTACCTTCACAGCGGAAGATATGCTTCTCGAAGATAACAAGCACAATCGACCTCAGTACTATACCGGATACATTGGTTCAACATGTATTGAAAGGATACAAGTCGATCCGGGGTCCTCACTCAGCATCATCCCAAAAGGTTACTTTACTTCCTTGGTATACCGCTGTATAGGTTGTCCGCAACCACCACTACAATATACGGTTTCAATGCCAGGAGTAGTCATCCACTTGGAAAGATTCGACTCCATTGCCTAATCGGGAGCCTGAAGTCAGAAGTGACATGCTATGTCATTGATGCCGACACATCATATAACCTGCTGCTAGGACGACCGTGGATTCATGCCAACCGATCGTTCCCTCCACTCTGCACCAGTGCTTCAAATATGTCGAAGATGACACGACAGTACGAACTGTCTTTACTGAAAAGCAACCCTTTAAAGGGGTGAAAAATTACTTCACTGACGCTCTCCTGTATCAAGAGGCCGGTGAAACACCCAAAGAACCATTGCCAAATGATGATGAAAGTAGCAATGAAGCGGATTCAGAATCCGAAGCAGGCATGCCAGCCATTTGATTGGTGAACCAATTATAGTATGTTTTAATAATCCCAAATGTAATACTCCTTCTGAAGATGAAGGTGAATGGGTAATTAATGATAATATTTCTTTCGATTATCCTGCGAGTGTTGGGCTGTTTGAATCCATTACGGATAGCTCTCTGCACATGCCTTTGCATAAACCAAGTGCGTCCAGTACACCCATGGAAGCTATAGAAGGGGCCACGCTGGTGATCCCTCCGACCAAAGAAGGTCAGTTACCAATAATTTTCGGTAGAACCCAACCACGGGGACCCATAACCGCAGATTCAAGTTCAGACTTAGACACTCCGCAATTCTTCCATTACGCGTGACCAGTGCGCTATATTATGAAGAAAATGGGATACGACCTAAAGCATGGAGAAGGCCTGAATTTTGGAAAAGGAAGGCGTAATTTGCTACGTAACTTTGTGCTAAAAGGGAAGCCTGCAAATTATTATGATAGTACACGCAGGGGTTGGGATACGTTACACCCACATCGTCAGCAACGATTCAATTCAAAGACGATAAACCAATTCCATCACATTCAGCCTCATTCTCCGAGTGGGACTCAGATGTTAGCGTGGGAATGATGTTCGAAAACCTCATTGTTAATATGACTTCAAGCAGTCAATTGGAGCCTGCAAAAGCTACTGATGACGAACCATGGCCCAGCAATTTGACCTCCAATGGAAAAAGTGATTCGAACTACGCGAGCCACCTACCGAAGACAAGGTGATGCAGGTCAACTTGGGTAGTCAAGATCACCCTAAGCCCATCTTCATAGGTGAAAGCTTATCACTTACAGAAAAGGAAGAATTGATAATACTCGTAAAGGAGTATATAGACGTCTTCGCATGGAGCTACGAAGACATGCCCGGACTCGATCCATAAGTCCCATGCACCGTCTGAACATCAAGCCCGATGCCAAGCCAGTCAAGCAGCAATAACGTCAGTTTCGCCCAACATTATGGAAGCTATTGAGGCCGAAGTCCATAAGCTCATTGCATGTGGCTTCATTCGGGAGGAACAATATCCGGATTGGGTTGCTAATATCGTTCCTGTCCTCAAGAAGAACGGGAAGATACGGATCTGCATCGACTATCGTGATCTCAATACGGCTTGTCCTAAAGACGAATTTCCACTGTCCATCACTGATGTCATGATCGACAACACATGTGGATTCAAAAGGATATCTTTCATGGACGGCTTTTCAGGGTACAATCAGATTAAAATGTACCCCGAAGATGAGAAGCACACTTTGTTCCGAACACCCTTGGGGGTATACTGCTACACCGTAATGCCCTTCGGGCTGAAGAATGTCGGAGCAACCTATCAGCGGGCAATGAGTACAATCTTCCGCGACCATCTTCGAAAAACAGTGGAATGCTATGTCGACGACATTGCTGTCAAAAGCCGTGATAAAGATGACCATCTTTGCGATCTGAGAACGATGTTCGACATAATGCGGGCTCATCAACTGAAAATGAACCCGATAAAATCCTTCTTGGGAGTGTCAAGTGGCAAGTTCCTTGGGTTCATTGTTACGTCAAAAGGGATTCATCTTGACCCAGACAAAGTCAAGGCCATTCAAAGCATGCATCCACCAAGGAACCTCAAAGAGCTTAGAGGCCTGCAAGGAAGATTGGCGTACATCAGAAGGTTCATTGCAAATCTCTCAGGCCGCTATCAACTGTTTACCCGACTCATGAAAAAGGATGCTTCCTTTGTATGGGATCAAGCTTGTCGGGAAGCTTATGAAGACATCAAGAGATACCTCACAAAACCTCCAGTCTTAGTGGCCCCAACATCAGGGAAACCATTCTTGCTTTATACGAAAGCTCTGACCATTCTCTTGGTGCCCTCCTTGCTCAAAAGGACGACAGTGGTCACGAGCAGGCCATTTATTATCTGAGTAGGACTCTGATAGGGGCGGAATCTCGTTATAATCCTATCGAGAAAGAGTGTCTAGCTCTTGTCTTTACCATTCAGAAGACACGACATTATTTGGTAGCCAAACCATACTTGTCATCTCCAAAGTGAATCCTTTGCGTCTTCTCATGACGAAACCAGGATCATTGAACTCAAGATTGGCTAAATGG
Organism: Agave tequilana; assembly: GCA_038442645.1. Lineage (NCBI taxonomy): Eukaryota > Viridiplantae > Streptophyta > Magnoliopsida > Asparagales > Asparagaceae > Agave > Agave tequilana. Next base: position 43,861 of record JAVJIF010022187.1, read on the forward strand.
GCACTTTTATTGTCTCAATACGACATGATCTTTACCCCACAGAAGGCGGTTAAAGGCCAGGCCCTTGCAGAGTTTTTGGCCGCTCATCCAGTTCCGGAACACTCAAAACTTCACGAAGATATTCCAGATGAAGTCTTCGAGTCTAACGCAACCTCAGAAGAGGAAGTGTGGCAGATGTTCTTCGATGGGGCATCACGAATAGGCCCTAAAGGCAAGATTATTATCGGAGTAGGCGTTGTGTTCATCTCCCCACAAAATCATGTCCTTCCCAGAGCATTTTCCCTAACAGAGTCATGCTCCAACAATGTAGCAGAATATAATGCTATGCTCATTGGTCTTCAGCTCGCCCATGGAATGGGGGTACGCTACCTTGAAGCCTACGGTGATTCAAAACTGATTATCAATCAGGTTAAAGGCGAATATGAAGTTCGCCACGAGGATTTGGTGCCTTATAACCACACAACCATCAAATTGGCTAACCTATTTGAAGGTTTCTACATCGGGCACGTGTCTCGATCTCAGAATACCAGGGCAGACGCTCTTGCTGCATTAGCAACAACACTAGCCCTCCCAGCCGACACCGAGTATCACCTCACAGTGGAAACTCGACATTTTGTATGCTCTAAGCATATGTTAAGAACCCAAGAAGTCTATAATGTCTCCACGGATCTTGAGCCGAGAGATTGGCGATTTTCTCTCATCGACTATGCTTTACATGGTCTGCTGCCAGACGATCCTAAAGAAGCGGCATCTATCAGACAAAGGTCTCCTCGTTTCTACTATGATCCAACTCTGAAGACACTTTACCGTCATTCATATGACGGTGTCCTCCTCCGTTACCTTTCTAATTCAGAGGCACAGGAAGTGATTAAAGAAGCACAAGACGGCATTTGCGGAGCTCATCAGCCAGGTCCAAAACTCAAAGACAGGTTGCATAGGCTTGGATACTATTGGCCGACCATGATAGCCGATGCCATCCAATATGGACGAAGGAGTAAAACATGCCAAATCTATGCGGACTTCATACACCAGCCCTCGGAGTTGCTCCACCCAACTGTTGCTTCATGGCCATTTGAAGTATGAGGAATCGATGTCGTAGGGCCAATCAGCCCCTCTTCGACAAAAGGACACTGGTTTATCCTGGCAATAACCGATTACTTTTCAAAATGGGCAGAAGCTATACCACTGGTTGAAGTCAAAACCTCTAATGTGGTTAATTTCATCAAACACCTGTCATCCATCGCTTTGGTGTCCCTAGGCGGATCATCCATGATAACGGTCCCCAATTCATAAGCCAAGTATTTTATCAGTTCTGCGATAAATACCGAATTCAGAATGTGGCTTCAACTGCCTATAATCCCGCCGCTAATGGCTTGGCTGAAGCATTCAACAAAACAATCATCAAGTTACTCAAGAAGTTCGTCTCCTCGAATAAGCGAGATTGGGACGAAAAGCTTGGTGAATGTCTTTGGGCCTACCAAACCACGGTTCGGACCCCGACAGGCAATACGCCTTTTTCTCTGGTGTACGGATGTGAAGCAGTCATCCCGTTAGAAATCCAGATGCCGTCATTGCGAGTCGCTCTAATGACTAAGATCACATCAGAGGACAATGATCGATTACGTCTTCAAGAGCTCGAAGCCCTAGATGAGAAACGGCTAGAAGCTCAACAGCATATCGAGTTGTATCAAGCTTGAATCTCAAAGCCTTCAATAAGAAGGTCAAACAAAGAGTCTTCCAGAAAGGAGACTTGGTTTTAGCCGTCAGACGACCGATGATTATGACGCACAAGACCAAAGGCAAATTTCAGCCTAAATGGGAAGGACCGTTTGTAATAGAAGCAGTCTATTCAAACGGAGCATAACGCCTCATGACTTCAGATGGCGATTTACTCATGATGCCGATCAATTGCAAGTTCTTAAAGAAGTATTATCCTTGATTAAGGATCCTTCTCATGATCAAGTTAACATTACACCTCTGATCAAGACCTTTATGTCCAAGGTACATGCAAAGAGAGCCTTTCTCTTCCTCCAAGCGAGATCATACACAGTAGGAACCTGGCCATATACTGGTTTTCTCAAAGGAGAATCAAGGTTACACATACGCTAACCAGATGATCCAATATCCTTAACGATTAAAGATAGAGGAAAATGTTGGCCTTTAAGCCCAACATAAGTCCTTGACAACTCATCATGCTGAGGGGAATAGCATGGCTAGTCCAATTCAAATGGTAGTTGGTAAAGGCATATCAAACCCGTTGACAGCTGGGAATTTGCTAAAAATCCTAAGGGACCTGTTCCCATTTGATTCCCTCTCCAAAATCACTTACCAATTCTCATCCATAGAATGGTAAGACCACATATACATTTCGCTGTTACGTTAACATTAAACCTATGACAGTGATTCCCTCATTTCTCCCCGCGAAAACGAGACCTCCAAAATCACTTACCAATTCTCATTCATAGAATGGTAAGACTACACATACATTTCGCTGTTACGTTAACATTAAACCTATGACAGTGATTTCCTCATTTCTCCCCGCAAAAATGAGACCTTTTACCAAATTTCATTACAACCTTGAGCTTAGTAGCATCTCAATCAGTTATGTCATTGCGACCTCTGAACTGGCAGACAGCCAGTCTCAATTTCGAGCCTGTTGACATTTACAAAAGACAGGTCTCACTTATACTTGTTGACTTTACAAAAGACAAGTATTACCCTTTTAACCCCATAAAGGCTAACCTTGAGCTTGGTAGTGTCTCAATCAGTTATGTCATTGCGACCTCTGAACTGGCAGACAGCCAAGTCTCAATTTCGAGCTTGTTGACATTTACAAAAGACAAGTCTCAACCCTGAGCCTGTTGACATTTACAAAAGACAGGTCTCGATACTTATTGACATTTACGAAAGATAAGTATCACCAACCCTGAGCTTGGTGGCGTCTCAATCGGTTATCTCATTGTGACCTCTGAACCGGCAGACAGCCAGTCTCAATCTGAGCCTGTTGACATTTACAAAAGACAGGTCTCGACACTTGTTGACATTTATAAAAGACAAGTATCACCAACTTTAAGCTTGGTAGCGTCTCAATCAGTTATGTCATTGCGACCTCTGAACTGGCAGACAGCCAAGTCTCAATTTCAAGCTTGTTGACATTTACAAAAGGCAAGTCTCAACCTTGAGCCTTTTGACATTTACAAAAGACAGATCTTGATACTTATTGACATTTACAAAAGATAAGTATCACCAACCTTAAGCTTGGTAGCGTCTCAATCAGTTATGTCATTGCGACCTCTGAGCTGGCAGACAGCCAAGTCTCAATCTCGATACTTGTTGACATTTAAAAAAGACAAGTATCACCAACCTTGAGTTTGGCGGCGTCTCAATCGGTTATGTCATTATGACCTCTGAATCGACAGACAACCAAGTCTCAATTTCGAGCTTGTTGACATTTACAAAAGGCAAGTCTCAACCTTGAGCCTGTTGACATTTACAAACGACAGGTCTCGATACTTATTGATATTTACGAAAGATAAGTATCACCAACCCTGAGCTTAGTGGCGTCTCAATCGGTTATATCACTGCGACCTCTGAACCGGCAGACAACCAAGTCTCAATTTTGAGCCTGTTGAAATTTACAAAGACAGGTCTCGATACTTGTTGACATTTACAAAAGACAGGTCTCGATACTTATTGACATTTACAAAAGATAAGTATCATCTACCTTGAGTTTGGTAGAATCTCAACCATTTATGTCATTGCGACCTCTGAACTGGCCGATAGCCAAGCCTCACAATTTAGTCCGACAAGGACTACTTTGAGCCTAGTGGCTTCTCAATCGGTTATGTCATTGCGACCTCTGAACCGACAGATAGCCAAGTCTCATTATTCAATCCAGCAAGGACTATGTTCTCAAGTGGCTGCAATACAACTTGAAAATGACAATCCAACAGATAAAACAAGTTGGAGATTTGACAGGGAGTCAAAACAAAATTTTTTATTAAGTCTGAGAAGAAGGGATACATGAAGGCACATATGTTACAAGCTATGAGCGTGCGTCATAAGATTTGATCCGTCCCTAAAGAAAGGCCAGCCTTGCCTCCCTGTCATCGGTGGCCCTCACAAGAGCCTGCGACCTTAGCTCAGCCTCATTAAAACTCGCCGTCTGGGCCAAGCGAGATTCAACTTCAGCCAAGGTTACCCTTTGAGCTAGCTCTTGCCGCGAAAGCTCATCACTCTGAGCCTTGAGTTGCTCAAGCCGCACAATCTCTTCAAGACGTACAGGTTTAGCCTTGGATAAGAAAAGATTTGCCTTCCTGATCATCTCCTTGGCCTTTTCAATTTTATCTTCAGCGTCAAGAAGAGCACTGCTAGAGGAATCGATAGCGTCCCCGAGCTCTATCTTCCTTGTCTCCAAGGATTTCAAGTCCAAAGAAATAGCCTTAGCGGCTTCCCGAGCGGCGAGATGGGCTTCATGCATTTGAGCGATAAGGTGCAAGCTGCTCATCAACTGAAGACTCTAAGTTCGAACGGCTGAGACGGCGCCATTCTTCCACGTCCCTCTCAAATTGGTCTACCAGAAGTTCCAATGCGACGACCTGCTTATCCCCTCCAAAGTCCCGGATATTCTCAATACTTCGGGAGAGGACCACCTTTAAAGTAGAAAATGGCATAGTCGAGCCTTTCAAGACCAGATCAATGGATCGCTTCAGGCCTTTATAAAAGCTGTCGACTGTTTCAGCTACAAATTCATTTTAGCCTCAGCCACTCCTGGCAGACGGGCAGCCCTAGAAGATTCCACTGGCCTTATTGACATTACTGTGGAAGCAATAGTGGGAACACTGGCTGCAGCAGCATGGCAGGTCATCGGTGATCTTGGCGGAGTCCTCATTGAAACTAGTACACTAGCCACACCGAGGTAAAACTAGTGACCATTTCCTGGACAGCAGGCTCACCACCAGCGTTGGGGAAGTAGGACTTGTAATCACCCTCAGCTCCGCACCTGGCAAAACTGATGGCACCCCACTCGTTGATATAGTTGGGAGTGAAGTTGCCTCCGTGACTACCGTCCCTTCAATCTCTGTTCCTCTGGCTGGCTCAGGTCGATAAAGGGGCAGGTTACCATACAAAGCATCCAACACAGCAGCATCCGCTGCGGTCAAAGTGCTCATGTCACCCCTGGACCCCTCGGGAAGATCGGTTGGCTCCCTTGAAGTTGACGCACCCAGAGGTGGAACACCTGCAACAAAGTTGTGTTTAGACAGGACACAACAAATGGTAAAAGTCAAAAAAGCCAAAGCAATACCAAAAGATGATGTCGCCTCAATCGTCTTGGCGGCCACACCAGTCTCTACAGGCTCCATTGGAAATCCTTAGCGGAATAATACGAATGACCGGCCCGCTCACGCTCGCCGAACCCTCCGTTGTCCCCCAAGGGAGTTAGAAGTATCGGAATTTCTCCTCGAAGTCCCGGTACTCGAAAGACCAACTTCAGCTGCATCACCTCGGACCCTTCTGAGACCGCGAAATACCCAGCTTCATCACCCTCTTTATAAGTGAACAGGGATCGTAATGTTCCCCTTGTTCTCCAACGGCCTCAGCTCTTAGGCTTGTCGCTACCTCAGTTCCTGCACCACAAAATGAATGATGAGCTGCCTAAAACACATATAAGTTATATTACAAGGACGGAGCTGATCTTACCCAGATCCGGAGCAACTTCGCCAGTCGCCGGATCAGCAACTGACGGTTCAACTACTATTGGGGTAAGAGGAGGAACTGCCATAGATGGTTCGCCCTCTACAACGACCGTAGGAGCTTGGCGATGGGGCTTTTTCACCAACTGCCTCCTACGAGACCCACTTGTCCGTTTGCACTTAAAAGGAATGTTGGGATCCTCCTCCTCTGCTTCTTCTACATGTCTTGGGGGAGCTGTCCCTATCACGCCAGAACCAGCTGCAAGAGTCTCGGCACCTGCCTCCGCTTCGAAGCGAGGACTTTCCGCATCCGAAGCTTCGCTGTCATCAACAGCGACGAATTCTTCTATACCAGGGACGCGAACCCTCTTACCTTCCCTTCTCTCAGAGACCTTCTGCTTTAGCCGCTGAGAAATTAACATCACACCTGGAACTGTTAGCATTAAATCCAAGGGGTGTGAAGTTGGAAGTCGCATATCACTGGCAGAAACTCAGGGTCATTAGAAGGTTAGGAGTCCTCAACGGCATACGCAACCGCGCCTCGGTACAGCCCGCAATAAAAATCGCCAGGCACGGGCTCCATCAATAAGGCTCCCTATGAAAGCCAGATTGAGATTTGAGTTACCCACATACAGTTGGTCATATCCAAACTGTCGAGCAAATCGACTTGGAACATAAGGCTCCAAGTAGCAGCTATCCCCGCTCTGGTATAATAAATGTGAGGGCCGGATGCTGACTAGCCATTCAAAAATTCCCCAGCTCAGGGATGACTGCCCTTCCCCCGCGTCTTTGAACTCCTCATCATAGCCTGCATCCCGAATACGGGGGAAGCAGCGGAAAAGACTATAGACGTCATAGCGACGCACCAATTTACGGGCCTCAGCCACGTAAGTCTTTTGCCAGGAACATCCTTCGAATCGGCGGAGAAGCGCCATTCGAACACCTTCAGGGGGGTCCTCTCCAGCTTCAATCAAAGAGGGACAGTGCAGGGCGAACCACGCCATCAAATAAGTGTACGGTAGACCTATCCTTTGATTGGGTCCATCGCAGGGTAAAATGGTCCCCTTTCCACGCTTCGTCGTTGGCGACCTGTAAAAAGCCTCCATTAAGGCACGAAGGCCTCTCTGGATACAGCACACCATGGCCGGAAGAAGTCCCAGAGAACGACTATGGACTAGACGAACAGCAGGCAGTAGGACATTCGGATGAATGACGTCACCCGAAGAAGACGGTACCACGCACCTCTTCAGCCAGACTGTCAAGAAGCCAGCCAGCAGTGCCTTCCAGGACATCGGCCGACGAGCCTGGTGATGGAAACTCCGAAGAACATCGCCTTTTTCATAGAGACCGTCATCTTCTTCCATAACCAGATCCCCTTGAGAATGCTTTTGCATCCGGCTAAAGATGTCCTCGTCAGCAACTCCATAATGAGCCACTTCAGGAGTATTTTCCATGTCAGGGAACAAATAATCTCCCAGCTCTTCAAGCTGCATGAAGTTCCCTTATTGCTTCCATGCATACTTGAGCAAATGTACAAATGGCACATTAACTCCCGGTAGGTCTCAAACAAGGCGGGCTCCTGCTTCTCCAGAAGTGCCAATTCCGCCTCACACGGAAAGTATTCTTCATATGGGATAGATCCCAAAGACAGAGCAGAGACTTCCCACAACTCATGCAGAGCCATACCCAGTTCACCAACAGGGGTGAAGAAAGTCCCTGTAGCCGGTCAGTACAATTCAAAGATGGCGTAGAAGCACGCTACGCTTATCTGAATGTAGTAGCAGGTCGCCCTGACGACCTCATGAAGGTTCAGTCTCTCCAGATCCTCCTCGAAATGAGCGAAGATGAATACAGTTAAATCCCTCCACCATGCCTTCGGAGGGTGAATCCAGCCGGAGTCCTGAAATCAGTGGCCGGATAGTTCCCATGAACTTTAAAGAATTGGTTGCCAAAGGTCAGCGCCACCGCAGGATTTTCTCCCACTGGGATCTCTCGCGTTACATTCCCAGGATGTAGACCCATTATGCAACGAGGAGGCCCCGCTCTTGCATAACCAGGAGACTGAAGCATCAATTTCCCTACATGGACGGAGTCGGAACTCCGGCTCACTTCCCACGACATCTTCCGAGCCTGCGTCACGCATTGGAAGGAAGACAAAGAAAAATGCCGCTTGTTAGACGGGAGATAGAACTTCTCATCATCCAACTGAAAAATCCATTGCCCCTCCCCAGCCAGCAGCTGGCGATCAGGGTCTGGCGCGGCATCCCAGAACATGAAGTCAGGCTTCCTATAGGTTCGACGGTCAAAATCTTCAAGGGGAGCCGTAGTCAGAATGCTCCTCGTGGTGCGTTGGTCCCCACCATAAATAAGCATGTCTCGAACGAGAGAGCTCCGCTCACTAAACAAAGAAGCCTGCCCTTGGAATTGCAGGCTGACATTGCCATCCAATCCCCTGGTCATCCCAAATAGACTGTTCAAAGGACCAGGAGTATAGTGCACTGCAAAAACAAAGAGAAGCTATGATTAGTTCATCAGCCAAGCAGAGGCCTAAAACAAAAACACAATTTCCGCTAAGGCATAGCTTCGCTCTCCGAGCGAAGCTAGCATGACGATAGCTTCGCCCCGAAGCTTAGCCTCGCAATTGTAGTTAATTCCGCACTTCGCAACAAAGGTCAGATACAAGAAAATATCCAAGTGTTAGCTTCACTTTAGAAGCTTAAACAGAATGCAATATAGCCCTAAGGACTAACTTCGTCAGGAGGATATTTTGGTCCAAAAATCATTTGTTGTTTGAAAAGACAGCTCCGCATTCTGTTGTACACGGCCTAAGGGATAGCTTTACCTAGAAGCTTGAAGGAGAACTCTTCTGTTCTTGGATTCCCATTCAAGAAAGCAAGCAAGGAAAATTCAGGGAACTGAATTCCCTAAGAATAACAGATCGTAATTGATCATTTTTGGGTTCATCCAAAGACAGCCAGACATCGGCTTTAAAGAGAGACGACAGTCTCTAATCCAAAGGGAAAGTTCCCTACCGGCGATTGGTCGTTCGACGACCGGAGGAGGAGAAGGACCCTCCGCTGCAGAAGTTGCCACTTCTTTTCCTGCTCGTCTCTTAGGCGCCATTGAAGAACTGTGGAAGTTCTTAAACTCTTGAATGAAGAAGAAAGAAGAAGAAGAAAAAAGAGTCAAAGTTCTCTGAAATTTCTTTTAAAGAGAAGTGATCCGTCCTCTCTCAGTCCGATCGGACTTTTATAGGCCAATGAGTGCCTGAAATGACGCCTCTTAAAAAGCACAGGCCGCCGTTTTGAATTAATTTGAAACGGCGCATAAAGCGCCTTCCCAAGAAGCGCTGATTCAGCCCCGCTAAGGGCTAACTTCGCCATGAGTCAAATGCGGACTTTGCACAATATATCAATGACTTCGCCAGAAGGATTGCCTTAACTCCGCTGAAGGCACAGGCCGAACTTCGCAGATATGCTAGCTTCGCCGGAAGCTCATTCCTGTTTTAGATGGAATTCTATCTTTAACCTCGCATGAAGTCTGACTCTGCCAGCCTAATTCAAGTGAAGGAGAAGCAAAATCAGATGAGCAGAAACTAAACTTTTATTGATTTAAAAGGAAGGTACATTGATACTACTACATCAAGGTTGTGTTTCATACAACAGAATCATTTGCTCAAAAGGCATACAAGTGGTCCTATCTACTTTCAAGCCAAACTAACTGGACACGAAAGGCCTTCCTCCTGCACAAGGCTGTAATCCTTCACATAATGACAGATGGTGCCATTAGAACAGATGATGCCACCAGGACAGATGGTGCCACCAGGAAGTTGAACCTTCCGTAATCAAAATCGGCAGAGAACTGATCGCCACCAGCAGGTTGGATCTTCTTTGATGAAAATTGCAATGGGAAGATCCGCGACCTTACAGGTGACGTCCGCTTTCCCGAAGTGGATCATCTCGGATAAGCGGCTACCAGCCTCGCCTCGAAGTGGATCATCTCGGATAAGCGACTGCCAACCTTTTCTGGAACACACATCGACTGCCCCAGTTTGTTCCTCCTGCTTAAGATGAAAGTTTCAACTGGAAAAGCAACAGGCAACTGCTTGATCTCTTTCATCAAGTCAAAAGATTGGCGAACATAGCTCACTGCAATACAAACTGAAACAAGTTAGCAGTAAGTCAAAGGAATGCTAAGTCAAATTCTTTGGGGCGAAGCAATTTATATCCAATTCATTGCAGAATGGATTTCAGATTCAGTTAAGTAGATGATAGCCTCGCTTGCACAGAGATGATGGGCTAGCTCAGCATAAGCCAAGTCCTAGCCTCGCCGATATGGCTAAGCCAGACTGATCCAGAGGGACACAGTCTTGACCCCACCTATATAGCAAGACTGGCTCAACCTTGAAGAGACTAAGTCCCATGTTTTGCCTGTGTGGCAAACTTAACAAGCATGCAATTATCTTTCTTTATTCAAGTGATAGCTTCGCTGGGAAGCTGGGCTGAAGCCCTTCTCTGCAGATCAGTCGGATGCAAAATGAAGAATAAGGAAAATCAATCCCTGAGGTAGCTGTTAAGGCTAATTTAAGGGAGATAAACTCCCTAAAGTTCATTAGTAAAGTCTCTGGATGACGAGACTTACCGGTCCTTGGCTGGCTAATAACCAGAGTGGGCATCCCCACTAATTGAGAGATCTGAGTATCTCTCTCAACTAAGAGAAGAGAAGAAGAGCAGATCACTTCTCTTCAGAGGACCTCAGGTGTCCTATTTATAGACCTCGTGGCCTGAGCGTTGCCGCCTCGAGCGTGGAAGCACGAGCGCATTTAAGGCATTTATCGTGCCTTGAGAAAAGGGACGGTTTCCCTTGGAACCGTGCAAAGGAAGAAACGCTCTCCCTCATAAAGGCGTTTATTACGCCTTGAAGACGCCTTGAAGAAAGGGAATATCCTCCCTCGAAAACGCACAAGGGAAGAATATCTCCTTCGATCAATGCGAGAGAAGTCATTCTGACCTCGAAAAAGGAATAATCCATCTCGTGATTGACCCACAGCAGTTAGCCTCAGGAAAGCAACAGATGCTCCAGAGCGAACTTATTTCGAGAAGCCCAGACGCGAAGCTACCCAGATGCGAATCTACACGATTCTTCGGCGAACTTATCCCAAAGCAGGATTGAAATCGAAGCTGAACTTAACCACCATGGCGACGTTCGTACTTCACATACCACCGATCAAAGCAATTCAAAGTATTTCGAAGTCTGAGCTATTGCAGACTTTCGAAAACTTTGAAGGGGGTCTTGTTGACACTTAAAAAAGACAAGATTCTTACTGCCCGAACAATGTCTAAACTTGTTGACATTTACAAAGGACAAGTGACAGACAAGCTGACGACCAGTTTTTCACCCATCTCCGAGGGACGAGGAAGCAACTTGGACTCCACTGATCCATCAAGCAGACAGTAAGCCCGGATTACCTCTAAACAGACCTCAACAGGTCTATGATGCTAGCACTTAGCATCACATGAGCCGAAAGGGATAGCCTCGCCTGAGAGGCTAAGATCATTCAACTTCGCCTTGAAGCCATTCACAGTTCCGTCAGGAAGCTAATTCATAGCTTTGACTGAATTGCTGAAGCGCAACTCCACAGAGAGAGTCAGCTCCGCCTAAAGTCACATGCAACTGCGCAGAAAGGGTATATGGTAGCTTCGCAATAGATGACATCTAGCTCCTCCAAAGAAGCCTTCCTCTGACTTCGCCAGATACTGCCTCCAGCACCGCTGTGAGTTCAAAGCGGGCAGCGCCACTGCGGGTCTGATATGTTCAACCTTTGACCAATCAAATCTCCAGATGAGATCAGATCTAATCGGGATCAAGATCAAATCCAATCAAGATTAAATCTGAGATCAAATTTGGCAGTTGATTGCCACAATCTCTTGACTCTTCTAAAACGGGTAAGAAGATCAGGGGAAATCCTCCAACGATATGGAAAGGATCAAAACAGATCAAGAGGATCAACCGACTTGCCATTTCTAGCTTTGCAGAAGCTGATCCTAACCTCGCAGCAAGGCTACTTTCTAAATTTAAACAGATTTGATTCATCTGTTTTCATATTTTCAAGGGACAATTATACCCCTGCTCTCCCTATAAATAGCCCACCAGGGGCACAAGGAGAGGGACCTCCAGAAGTAGAGACCACGCCAGGGCTCCAGAGAGACGGCAGACTTCTCGAGAGGACGCACCGTGCACAAACAGAGATCTATTCTCTTGAATTCAGAGACTTTTAGAGAACTGCTTCTCTATTCAGGGTGCTGATACCCTAATACTTTCTTCTTAAGGAATCTCCGGAACCAAGCGAGAAGAAATTCCTAAGTGAAGGCAGTTTTGAGAAGTAGCAAGAGGGTTCTACCAACCTTCTGTTCTCTGATTCCCCGAACCAGGCGAGAAGGGAATCTTATCGCTTGCATCGTCAAAGGGACAACGTGGTCGTGCGCTGACAGACTCCTATCGGCACACTTCTCCAGAATCTTTAAGGAAATCTACTTGTAATCTTTTAGAATACTTGTAATTTAGCTCCTCAACTCTTTTTATTGTAAGTTTTCTCCTCCTTTGCAAATAAATGGAAAACAACGTTGCATGCGCAAAATTTTGATGGAGGCTTGCTACAAGCCTAAGTCAAACCGCAATGTTGTTTGAATCCACTAATGATGGAAGTGGTAAGAAAAGAAGTTTTAAAACTTCTTGATGCATATGTGATCTATATGATTGGAGTTCATTGTTGCATCATTTTATACCACCTCACTATGCTTTATGTTAATAAAAATGGGATTTTTATTGCTTTTCTCTCTTATTTTTCAGGTCCATTATTTAATGGAGGCCCAAATCTTGGGATTTTTAAGGAATTAAAGAAGTTTTTTAGGAGCCCACAACAAGGAGCCCCAAATCTGGAACGATCCAAGGCATATTTCCCAACTTCTAGAAGCTCCAGCTGGACAAACGCAGTGTAACGGATTGTCAGAGAAATCGTTGGTGCAACGGCCAAGATGCTGCCAAGGAAACACGGACCTAGCCGCGGATCCACGACATTTCCTTGGTCGTTGATCAAGCGATTGATCTTACGACTGTGATGGGATGGTATCTTCTCCTGAAGGCTATAAATAGACCCCAAGGCCTATGTAAAAAAGAGAGGAGAGAATAGCATTCTTGTTTAGGAAAATTGTTAGGATTTCTTTAAGTCTCTTTAATCTTCCTGTGTAATTTTCATTTTCTCCTTCTAGATCCAGAAAAGAGAGAGTGAGGGTGAGAGAGATCTCTGTAATTGAAGAAGTGACAACCAATACAAAGGCTTAAGCTTTCCTTCCTCAAGTCTTTTCTTGTTTTATTACATCTACTTTCAAGTTTTACTTTCTTTCATTTGCTTTCTACTATGTATTCTTGCTTGTTCTTCTTTTCTATGGCTAACTAACTCACTAACATGACTAACTAACTTCTAACACTACTAACTACTAACTCTTTAGGTGATTACTAACTCATATGAATCATTGGATGTTTTTATTTTTACTCTTGCAATTAACAAGCCTTTTTATTCCCAATGAAGATGAGTTGTGTTTCAATTCTTAGTGAATGCTTTGTATCACCTCCATATGATTCATGTGTGCCTCACTTAGAGCCTTGTCTTTTGAACAAGTGTCTTGATGGAACATGAAGATAGATCACTTTAGTATGCTAACACCTATTGTACAAGCTTCTTATTTCATACTAGTTTGATTATAACTTTGATAGACTAGTGAATCTTACATTCTTATTTAGCATACCTAAGTGTGAAAACTTATGTTCCATTATTGAGAATCTATTTGGGAGCCGATGATCCAAGGAAGCCACCTAGCCAAGCTTAGATAAGAACACAACCTCAATTTGGGACAACATTGATTTGACAAAGAAAGATGTACTATTGCCAATGAATCTACATGAGGCATAAATCACCGAATAAGATTAGTAAGTTAGTAGTGTAGAATGTTAGTTAGTCATGACCTTCTCTTAATTGAATTTCAAAACTTTTCTAAAACGTTCTCTTTTTCCAACATCACCGTTCTTCACTCCGTTTTTCATTCTGTTTTCCTTTTCTTTAAAAACCTCTACAAAGATTCTTCACTCTCTTTTTTACTTTGTTTTGTTTCTCAATTTTTAAATAAAAAAGAACCTTCGTTTTTCTTCTAAAAAATTTCAACATAAAAACTGTGAATGCTTCCATTGCTAGTCCTCCCTGCGGATACGACCCTTTATAGCTTGTGCTATAAACAGTGATTCGAAGGAGTAAAGTAAAACTTCATACATATTCAGAGTTTAATCATCAGCACACAGACATAAACGGTTCACTCTGAACCCTTGCTCAATTCAATTCCTCCTCTCGATCATATTTTTGGCGCGTTGTCGGGGAGGGCGACGGTTTTTATTGAGTTTTTGGAACAAAAACAAATTTTTTCTTCTCTGTTGCAGGTTACAGGTTGCATATACTGCACACTTGCACAAATTGACTTTAAGGGCACCACCTCAATAACAATAAGGTGGGAATTTAATCACCCTTCCTTGGCCCAAAAACAACATTCTAAGCACTCACAATCCCAAGCTTTTGAATAAAAATTGATAGACGTTTGCCCCTAGGGACATCCGGACTCGATAAGAGATCACCGTGGTTGGAAATTATTTTTGATTCATACTCAAGTTAAATCAGTGTCAAGGTTGGAGATTAAGAGGTTAAGCCTCAAAGATACCGTGGTTTGGTATAATTAAGACCCATTGCTTACGCACGGATACCTCCCAGCATATTTTGCGCCTACCTGGCTGATTAGCTGTCATCTGACTCAAGCAACAACCTTTCTCGGTTCATCGAACAGTTAGGAGTCGTCTAGGTCCAGGGATCCTAGATAGCTTGTGATTGTTTTTTTCCTTTATTTTCTGTTTGTTATTTTCCCTTTTTCACTTATTTTTTGGGTGAACATTGTCTGTGATTGTGCATGTAAGAGTGGTATCGGGATCCAATTTCAGCAAGACTTGTTAGGACTTTCACACTTGCACACACACCACTTCCTGATATAATCCCTATCATGCCAAACCATACTTCTCTCCAAGACAAGTTCTACCCAATTCTCACTTCACTTCCTTTATGCGTTCTTTTACCTGAGGCAAATGGAACAATTTTGAGCTTAAGCCATAATTCATAAACACACTCCCTAGGTTTCATGGCCTAGAATCCGAGGACACATATTTCTTCATTCATGAGTTTAAGAACTATGTTTGATGATGAGAATTCCCCAACTGGGGGAACGCTGTTAGATTGAGGTTCATTCCCTTCGCTCTTAAGGACATAGCGAAAAAGTGGCTATATAATCTGCCTACTAGTTCTATCTCGTCATGGGATGATTTTATCAAATCTTTCTTAAGAAGTCCTATCCCATTCATAAACGGCCCTCATCAGAAAAAATATAATACAGTTTGAGTAGGAAACAAGTGAACCATTCTGAAAGTATTTTGAATGATTTAAGGATTTACTAGCCCAATGTCCTCATCATGGCATAGAGAAGTGGCGGCAGTGCCAAATTCTCTATGACAGACTAGACTACCAAACTAAGACGCTCCTAGAGACTATGTGTCAAAGAAAATTTTTGAAGAAAGATGAGAACTAGGATTGGGACCTCTTTGAAGGTTTAGTAGAAAAATCATTCAGTGGGAGTCTTGCCTCGAGAAAACTAACCCCAGCACTTCCAAAACTGGTATGCATTCAATTAAATCTTCTATAGCTGCTGAGGAAAGATAACACAATTGATGAAGAGGCTACAACTACTCGAGGCTAGGGAACCCAAATCAGTAAATCAGGTTAACCCAACACCGGTTATCAATCCAGGTTATACCTACTGTCATGCTCTCAATCGCCTATTTGAGGATTGTCCTGTCTACTAAGCTCAAATGTACCCTGAAAATATGAATGCAGCATATGCCAGACCCAACTATAATCTATACTCTAAACATACAACCTGGGATGGAGGAACCATCCAAATTTCTCACGGAGTCAGTCTGGTCCTGAGCAACCAAAGCAATAATTTCCACACCAATTCCCTGCTCAGTCTCATCAACCCAGTTTCCACCAGAGTCCACCGAATTTTCAATCAAATTACCAACATAACTTCCAGCCCACATATCAACAACACCAACCACATAATTATCCAGATAAAAAATTGTCAGATTTGGAAAGAATGATTGAAACCTTGTCCAAAACCCAGGCCTCAATGATGAACAACCACCACCAAGCTATCAATCGGTTAGAGGTTCAGATAGGTCAACTGGCTAACTCATTAAATAAAAGACAAAAGGGAACACTGCCAAGTCAGCCATTACCTAATCCTAAGAACCCCTTTCCTATTCATGAAGCTGAAGACATAGGTCCAAGTCAATGCAATACTGTTCATATCTTGAGATCTGGAAAACAAATTGACAATCAGGTTTCTAGTCATCATGTTCCTAATAAATCAGTATCAACTTCTCCTATAATTATACCACCAACTCAAAATGATCCATCTTTAAGTTTACAACCGTCAACCTCCAAGTCCAATAATAAAGACAAAACAGATGAGCAACCTTACAAGTCTAATATGCCATTCTCTAATAGGCTAGCAAATAACAAGACTAATACTCAAATGGAGAAGATTAGAGAAATATTCAATCAGGTTCAGATCAATGTGCCCCTTCTTGATGCCATACAACAAGTCCCATCATATGCAAAATTCTTAAAAGATATTGCACCAAGAAAAGAAAAATAAATGTTTCAAAGAAGTTCTTCCTTCCATCAAACATAAGTGAGCTGCTAACCGGGCCCATTCCTGTGAAATACAAAGACCCCAGGAGTCAACCATTTCCTGGATCATAGGGCAGACCACGATAAATAAGGCGTTACTTGATCTAGGAGCCAGCATCAATCTGCTTCCCTTTTCTGTGTATCAGCAACTCGGGCTGGGCGACCTCCGTCCAACTAGAGTTACGATACAATTGCCTGACCGATTTGTTAAGATTCCCAAAGGAGATATTATAAATGTTCTTATATGGGTCGGGGAATTCATTTACCCCGTAGATTTCATTATTCTAGAGACGTAACCTGTACACAATCCGAAAGTTCAGACCCCTATCATTCTAGGACGACCCTTCCTAGCCACCGCAAATGCAATCATCAACTGTAGGAACGGGTTTGATGCGTCTGACTTTTGGTGATATGACAAAAGAGGTAAATGTTTTTAACCTAGGAAAACAACCTCGAGACTTAGATGATGAGTCGTTTGGATTGTACTTAATTGAAGGATTAACAAGCGAACACGACAAGGAGATTGCATATGAGTCTGACAGAGAAATTGAATTGGAGTTTGATGACTTCAATCTTGACCAAATCATCGAATCCACAGTGGAGTGGGTAACAAACGCAACCCCTATCCTTCTCCTACAAGAAGAACAACCATCGATAGATCACGTCCCCTCTTCCGAGCTTAAAGCTCTTCCTAGTCATCTCAAGTACCAGTACTTGGGTGAAAAGGAAGCTTTCCCCGTGATAATAGCATCCCCATCTTACGAAACAAGAGGAAGAGGATCTTCTTGCGGTATTGAGAAAAAAATCAAGAAGCCATTGGTTGAACCATGGCTGATATAAGGGGATTAGTCCATCCATTGTACAACACCGGATTCACTTAACGGAAGATGCAAAGCCAAAATGCAACCCACAGCGTCGACTTAACCCATCATGCAAGAGGCTGTCCGAGCTGAAATTCTGAAGTTACTAGACAATGAGATTATTTATCCCATATCAGATAGCCAATGGGTTAATCCAGTCCACGTTGTGCTAAAGAAGGCAGACTTTACCATGGTAGAAGTGATAAGAAGGAATTAGTACAAACTCGTCTTCTAACGAAGATTCGAGTTCGTATTGATTACCGAAAATTAAACGCTACCACATGTAAAGACGACTTTTCTCTTCCATTCATAGAAAGACTAGCTGGACATGAGTATTATTATTTCCTGGATGGATATTCAGGATACAATCAAATCCCTATCGCTCCCGAGGATCAAGACACGACTACTTTCACTTGTCCCTTTGGAACATTTACATAATGAAGAATGCCCTTTGACCTATGCAATGCTCTCGTAACATTCCAATGTTGCATGCTTAGTATCTTTTCTGACATGGCGGAAAGATTTTTACAAATTTTCA
This sequence comes from Agave tequilana, assembly GCA_038442645.1. NCBI lineage: Eukaryota > Viridiplantae > Streptophyta > Magnoliopsida > Asparagales > Asparagaceae > Agave > Agave tequilana. Next base: position 61,792 of record JAVJIF010022187.1, read on the forward strand.
TGGATGATTTCTCTATATACGGCGATTCCTTTGACCAGTGCTTGCATCATCTGAAGCTGGTTTTACAAAGATGCATAGAGAAAACCTAACACTCAACTGGGAGAAGTGTCATTTTATGGTCAAGCATGGAATCGTCCTGGGGCACGAAATTTCAAACAGAGGAATTGAGGTTGATATTTCAAAAGCGAAAGTGATAGCAAAACTCTCGGAGCCAAAATGCCTAAAAGACATTCGATCATTTCTAGGGCACGCTAGCTTCTATAGAAGATTTATTAAGGAGTTTAGCAAAATTACTAGAACTTTAACTAATATCTTAGGAAAAGATGTGCCCTTCAATTTTGATGATGAATGTCTACAAGTTTGAGTAGAGTTAAAGCAAAGACTTGTCTCGGTGCCAATAATCTCAGCGCCTGATTGGACTAGACCCTTTGAAATCATGTGTGACGCCTCCGATTATGTCATAGGCGCTGTTCTAGGATAGCGTATTGATAACAGACAACACGTGATTTATTATGCTAGTAGGACGCTCAACGAAGCCCAACTTACACAACGACTGAAAAGGAATTTTTAGCAATTGTGTTTGTGTTGGAGAAGTTTCGCCAATATCTAGTAGGGTCTAGAATAACGATTTTCACTGATCACTCCGCCCTAAGATACTTGATACAAAAGCTAGACTGATTCGATGGATACTTCTTTTACAAGAGTTTGACTTAGAGCTCAAAGATAAAAAGGGCATTGAGAATGTGGTGGCAGATCACCTTTCAAGAATTCCCAATGCAGCAACTGAGACAATACCTATCAATGAAGACTTTCCTGACGAACACATCTTCACGATGTGTAAAAAGCCCTGGTATGCCGATAATTCAAACTACCTTGCAAACGGTGAACACCTTCAAATTGGACGGTCAGGACAAGCACCGCTTTATGACACAAATATAATTTTTCTCTTGGGATGAACCGTATTTATTTAAATATTGCCCTGATAAGATAATTAGAAGATGTCTTCCTGAGGATGAACATTAGAGTTTTTTGGCATTTTGTCACGAGTTAGTTTGTGGTGGACACTTTGGTCCACGAAAGACTGCTGAGAAAGTCCTTCAGAGTGGGTTTTACTGGCCTTCTCTCTTCAAGGATGCTTATACTTTTTGCAAACTCTGTGCCAAATGTCAAATGACGGTAGAATCACATGAAGAGATATGATGCCCCTTACACCGATCTTGGAGGTAGAAAATTTTGATTTATAGGGCATCGATTTCATGGGACCCTTTCCTATGTCTTACGGCAACCAATTCATTTCGGCAGCTGTAGACTATGTTTCAAAGTGGGCTGAAGCTATTCTGACCAGAACAAATGACAACCAGGTTGTCATCAAATTCTTAAGAGAAAACATCATTTCGCGATTTGGAGCCCCCCGTGTGATAATTAGTGACAACGGGAGTCATTTCTGCAACTGGGCTTTCAAAACCTTAATGCGGAAATACTCTATTTCTCATAAATTATTCACGACTTATCACCCTCAGATGAACTGGCAAGTGAAAGTTACTAATAGACAATTAAACTGATATTGGAGAAAACTGTAGGACAAAACCATAACGACTGGTCCATCAAACTCATTGATGCCTTATGGGCATATCAGACTGCCTACAAGACTGTCCTGGCATGTATCCATATCGAGTTATATTTGGAAAGCCCTGCCATTTGTCTGTGGCTAGAGCACCGTGTGATGTGGGCAATCAAACAATTAAACTTTGACTTAAAGAAAGCCGGTGACTTAAGAAAGTTACAGATTTTCGAGCTGGAAGAGTTAAGAAATGATGCATACGATAATGCTCGGATCTCTAAATACAGAACTAAACTTTTTCATGACAAATCCATTCATAGGAAGAATTTTGTCCCCAGACAAAAAGTTCTGTTGTACAACTCTAAACTCCACCTTTTCCCTAGTAAGCTGAAAACCAGATGGTCAGGACCATATATTGTACAGACAGTCTCCCCTCATGGTGCTATTAAGATTTCTGATCCTAAGAGTGACAACATGTTCAAAGTCAATGGCCAATGACTTAAGTGATTCTTTATCACGGAGTCTGAGTCACACAATATTCTTGAACTGGGTCTTTGTGACCTAGTCTACATGTGACCAAGTCATTCTACACTCTTCCCCGATGTTTCTTGTAAATCATTTTGGGACCTCCCTTGTAAAATATAAAGATTGATACGGGAAAATAGTAAAGAAAGAGTTTAGAAAGTCTTAGTCTCGTTACAAAGTAACCGTATAGAAAGGGCTAGACGGGTCGATCCACAGGGAAGGATGCGATGGAAGCTTTTCGGAACGATCTTCTCTGTATTTGGCTTGGAAAAGAAAAGAAATATTATTTGTGAGAACTAGATTTAATCAAGCAAAAGAGGTATAGTTTACCAATCATCTACAACAACCCAAAGTTAAAATGATCAAAGCAATTTAATATCAATTGAAATATGATGCATACATATATAAAAAATAAGTATGAGTATACAAAAGAAATGAGATACTATGAAGATCATATATATAACTCATAACATCCACCCTTTTATGCATATGATTAAAAATTCAATAAGGGTATACAAGGCATGGTCGCCTAACCAATCGTCCTTAAAGGGTAGAAGTTTTCAAAAATAATATTTGAAAATATTTTTAGCATAGTTTGAAAACACTACTAATTGAGGTGTACGAAACTATTTTAAGAGAATTTTAAAAACAAGTACAAAATTCTTCAAGCAAGAAAAAAAAAACATGTGTATATCCATGAAAGCATGCTTACTGCACAAAAATAGACTCTTAAGGTCTATAATCTATATGAGCTCATGAAATTAAAATTACGAGTAAATAAAAATTATAGAGTGTACAAAAATCAAGTAATTAACAAAGTCATGAAGATAAGACAATTAAGCTCAATAAATGAAAATCCTTTATACACATGAAAATCATAAAGACTCAATTTTTATCAAAACAAAACAAACTTCAAGGTATATATGTCTTTTGTCAAAACTAAAGTATATATACATATCCAAAGATGAAATTAGTCCTCAAAAGTATATTGCATGAAGGCAAATGATTCAAGGATAGAACATGTATATCATATAGCTTTGGCAAAATGTACATATACATGATCCTAAACACAAAAACATCTACAAAAATAGGAAATATAAGTGTAAATGCAAGAATCATTAAAATTAGGTTATATAAATATATCTAATGAGCACACATGAGCAATAAAGCACCTAAACATACGAATCAAGTGTAGCTCACTAATTGTACAAGTATAACACAAGTTTTAATGAAAGCTACATCCAAACATGTAATCAAAACATGAAGCTCAGTGCATCGAAAACATGGTTTAAAAACAAATATGATCATTAGTATAAATGCAAATATTATTAACACTAAGATATACACAATAGCTAAACAATTATTGAGAACACCAAAAATATAAATTCATATAAACATGGGTGTATCTCAAATACTATACATGTATATCACAAGTGTAATAAACATTGCATTTTAATATAATGAACATGAAAAAATATGACATGCTAAAATTATCAATATAAAAATATGTAAACAAAATAAGGAGTTAGAGATAGTTACCAAAACTAATTTAACTAGTCTCTATCTCTAAACTAAGGTGGTCCTCCCACTAAACTTTCTTGAAAGTGATGCATTCAAAAATGTGATATTTTAGCTCGAAACACATCCCCAATTAAGGCACCAATACTCTCAGTTGTGTGAGAGCCCACACCTGCATCAAATATAATATAGATGGATTTTGGTGGTCAAACTTTCTTGGGTCCATCGGGATTAGCACATTTCCTAATCCATACACGTTTACTTGCAAAATTTATAGTATTTAATCTATCATAACAAAATTTTGTAAGGTGACTCGTACATCGATAATGTGTACACATTAGCATACAAAGAATCATGTATGTGAGCATGATGAGCATGTGTATGCCATGAATGATGTGCATGCATATGTGGAGAATTCTTTCGAAACATGGATTCCAACCTTATGTAGTTCATGACACATTGGCTCAAAATGAAACAAAAACAATTTACACTTTTCTTTAAAGTATGAATATCATTATCAATAGTGGAAGAAGTGAAGCAAGCAATGGAAATAGAATTCTTTGTCACTTTGTGATTAGTCACATATATTGCATTTACATTGTCACCTTACCATACTTTTTAGCTAATAAAGCCTATTAATAAGTCTTCTTTTTCTTTGTTAAATGTAGGCCCAAGTGCTAAAAGAAAGAAAAGAGAAACAAGCTCAAAAGCCCACCAAATTCTGATTTAATTTAGAATAAATTCGAAATGAAGAAATCAGGGCACAATCTTGGCATATCAAGAGGTTGAGAAGAATCCTCCCTGAATCAAGTAGTTGAAGCCACACAATCAAGGCTGTTTCGTCAACGTATTGGAGCAGAAACAAGAAAACCAGCAGCAGATACGGGCCAAATACCAAACCAGGAGCTCCCCCCTTTGGGTGTGGCCACCTGGGCACACCAGGGCCGCGGAAACGCGGCCCTAGCTGCGTTTTCGCGGCTTGTTGGAGTTTGTTGGGGGAGCATTTGCTCCCCCAATCTTCCCGGGATCCTCCTCATTTGGTTTTTGGCTATAAATATGGGTTTTAGCAAAGGAACATGCAGCGAAGATTAGGATTAAATTTTGTGTTTATTTTCTTAGGATTTAGGTTCTTTGTTAGCTAGCACAAAAGTTGTAATCTTGTTATTTACTTTGTTGTCCAGTATCAAAACTTGTGAGAGAGAGGAATTGAGTGCTTTTACTTGAAGATTGAAGTGACATCAATACAAGAGTCGAGCCAAGTTTTCTTCCACTTGCAGTAGGTATGGTTTGCATTATTTCTATGCTTTCTTCTTCGTTTTCCATGGGTAACTAAACAGTTTTCTGGGCTCGCTATTGTAACTCTCTATTGTTCTTCTTCTCTTCTAGTTTTAAAGAAAAAGACCCAATGAATCATATGCATGCCTTCCTTAAAAGCCTTTCTTTTTGAAAGTGTTCTTGAAGGCACATGAGGATGGGTTTGGATTGTTGAATTCTCACTTCTTTCATGAACATCCCTTGAATTGTTTTTACTTCATTCACCCCCACACTTATCTTTTGCTCGCCCTCATGCAAAACATCAGACTAATTCTAATCAATTATTAGACCACTTAAGCAAGTCACTCGATTGCACTGAGCATGTGCAATAAGCCGTTAAACCTCTAGGTTACCCCTAGAGGACGAGTTTTGTCTCGTGAGGGTTTTCAGTGGATTGCACCCACAAAATCCATGAAGAAAGAGAAAAAGGTTAGTATTTTCGAATAGCATTTTTTTTTTAAAAAGGAGAAAATATTTGAAGTATATTTGTGAGAGTTTAAGTAATCTATAAGTTATAGGAATATAAAATTTTTCATTCCTAAACTTAGTCTCTATTCAAAAATATGTCATTAATTAAAGTAAGGAGTCAAATTATACTTCTCATCTAGTCTATTAATTTACCCTGAGTCGTATGCACCATCGTGACTGTGAAGTTGACTAAGGATTCTTTAACATTAACTCCTATGCCTTATATTTATTTATTTTTGGTGAAATTTATTCCTCATTTCATTAGGCTTTCTAATCTGCCCATGTAACGAGCATTCAGTCGGTGGCACCCAAACCGGACAGTTTTAGGGCACCAGGTGAGAAAACACCCCTAAGGACTTAAACACTCGAGCAGATAAGGCCACGAAACCAAGGTTTTTATTTATACGATATACCCCTTTTAGGTGTGAATACTTATGCTTCATGAGGCATAAATACCTCGCTTAATCAGAGGACACATTTTTTTTCAAACTTATCTAATTATCTTTTGCATAAATACTAAGGCTTGCTTAGGCCAAAGCACCTAGCTAATCAATAATTAGACTTTTTTTCTTTTTTTTCTTTTTCATCATATATTTTTTTAATAAGGCATAAGAGTCTCTGTTTTTAAACCCTAAGTGTGTAAGTGTATTTTATATGCATATGTCATCAAGGTAAATATCAAGACTAATTACTTTCACAAATTTTCTTCCTGACCCTAAAAATCAAACAAGTTATCTTATTTTGACCAAGTGTAAGAAATCCTAATTATGATTCTCCTATTCCTTAAAATTGACTTAATTTCTTACAAAAAATATATCAAAATATTGTCTACCCTTTTTTTATATATATTTCTATTTTTTTCTTTTTTTTCTTTTTATATCAGTCATGTTAGAACCCTCCCCCACACTTATCTCATGCATTGTCCACAATGTATGAAAGAAATGTATAAGTGCATGGAATAAAATGGAAAGGAGGAAAGTTACCGATACACTGGGTCAAAAAGACCCATTGCCGTTTCATTTACCAGCACCGATTCCAAGAAAGGTTTAAGGCGTTGACCATTTACCTTAAAGTCATTTCCATTCTTAGTGTCACTGATCTCAACTGCACCGTGTGGAAACACGATTTTTACAACGAATGGCCCAGTCCATCTCGATTTTAATTTTCCTGGAAAAAGATGAAGCCTAGAATTATAGAGTAAGACTTTTTTCCAGGGACAAAGGTTTTTCTTATGATGTGCTTATCATGGAAAATCTTGACTCTATCTTTAGTGATCCTAGTATTTTCATAGGCCTCATTTCTCAATTCCTCCAATTCGGAAATTTGTAATTTTTGAAGGTCACCGGCCTTAGTCAAGTCGAAATTCAACTGTTTGATTGCCCATAAGGCTCGGTGCTCTAACTCAACGGGCAAGTGACAAGATTTGCCATAGACTAACCTATAGGGAGACATTCCTAGAATTGTCTTGAAAGCGGTCCTGTAGGCCCATAGAGCATTTACAAGTTTGATGGACCAATCTTTTCGGTTTTGGTTCACAGTTTTCTCCAATATAAGCTTGACTTGTCTATTTGAAACCTCAACTTGCCCACTGGTTTAAGGATGATAAGGTGTGGACAATTTGTGAGTTATGGCATACTTTCGCATGAGAGCTTCAAAAGACCTATTGCAAAAGTGAGTGCCATTATCACTGATGATAGCACGAGGGGTTCTGAAGCGTGAAAAAATGTTCTCTTTCAAAAACTTTATGACAACTTTGTTATCATTAGTTTGCAAGGAATGGCATCTACCCACTTGGACACATAATCCATAGCAACCAATATGTATTGGTTCCCAAATGAATTAGGAAATGGACCCATAAAGTCGATGCCCCAAACATCAAAGAGTTCTATTTCTAGAATTGGGTTGAGGGGCATCATATTTCGGTTTGAAATCCTTCCTACCATTGGCATCTAGGGCACGTCTTGCGAAATTCATAAGCATCCTTGAACAGAGTGGGCCAATAAAACCCACTTTGTAGCACCTTTTCAGCAGTCTTGCGGGGACCAAAGTGTCCACTGCATGCAAATTCGTGACAAAAAGATAGAACACTCTTAACCTCCTCATCGGGAATGCATCTCCTAATAATTTGGTTAGAACAGTACTTGAAAAGATACGGTTCCTCCCAAAAGAAATACCGGACTTGAGATAAGAACCGGTAAACATCATTTTTGGACCAATGAGACGGAGTTTGGTTTGTGACTAAGTAATTCACTATATCAGCAAACCAAGGTTCTCTAGAGATAGCTAAGAGATGTTCATCAGGAAAATCCTCATTTATGGGTAATTCATTGCATGGAGAATTAGGGATCCATGAGAGGTGGTCAGCAACGACATTTTCTACGCCTTTCTTATCTCGAATCTCAAGATCGAATTCTTGAAGAAGGAGGATCCAACGAATGAGTCGGGCCTTGGCATCCTTCTTCATCATGAGGTACCTAAGCGCAGAATGATCGGTGAAAACGGTGGTTTTGGACCCTAGTAGGTAGGGACGAAACTTCTCTAAGGCAAACACTACTGCCAAGAATACCTTCTCAGTCGTAGTGTAGTTTAGTTGGCATCGTTGAGAGTCCTACTAGAGTAGTAGATCACATGCTACTTGTTATCAATGTGTTGTTCTAGGACAGCGCCTATGGTAAAATCGGAAGCATCGCACATAATCTCAAACGACTTAGACCAATCCGGTGCAGATATAATTGTGCAGAAATAAGCTCTCTCTTAAGCTTCTCCCAAGAATTTATGCATTCAGCATCGAAAGTGAAGGACACATCCTTAGCTAACAGATTAGTCAAGGGCCTAGCAATTTTGCTAAAATCCTTGATAATGTTGGCCCAAGGTTACAATCACCCATGATTAGTGTATTTTGATGATTACAAAACATATTAGTTATTTGTACTAATAACATTTGTTGTTTAAGTGTGTTTCAGATTTCTATTCATTCTAGAAGTCTTCTCTCACAAATATAAGGATTTGGACTCAAGTCAACTCCAATTGGGCTCAAGGAACAAGTGTTGAAGATTATATGAAGAAGCCTATTGAAGATCTTGAAGTCCTTAGAAACATTGTAAGAAATAGAATGTTAAAGTTTGAGTATATGAAATTTGGCTCTAGGATTTTCACACACACTTGTTTCATATATTTCCTATGTTTTGAAAATGGTTATTTCTAAGTTTTATGCCTTAGTTTATATATACATGTACCAAAAGCTTTATATCTTGAAAATCTTGTATAAAACATGTGTATAAACTATTTTCTGCATAATACTTAGCTATATGTATTTTTAAAATATTTCTCAAAATTTTTCTAACTCAAAACCAGCCCAGTTTTCTGTTTCAGGCAACTCCGGCCGACCGGCCCGGTCGACCGGCGATGTGTCTGGACATGCACTGTTTGTGCATGTCTGTCGGTCGACCGGACCGGTCGACCGACGGAGAGCAAATTGCTCTCAGGTTTTTTCGGTCGACCGGACGGTCGACCGGAAGAAGGAAACTGTGTTTCCTCTTTTGGGACGGTCGACCGGACCGGTCGACCGAGAGCCAACGGCTCTTTGCAGCTGGCCTTGCGGTCGACCGGACCGGTCGACCGCCAGGCCTGCTATAGCCTAACGGCTCTTTTCTCTTTGGGCTATTCTGAAACATTGTTTTTGTTTTCAGCTTTAACAGATTTTTGGAGAGTTGTTTGGGAGCTTTTGCAGGTCAAATTAGGTGTAAAGAAATTGTTTTTAGCCTATTTTCTAACCCTATAAATAGAGGAGAAGTCTCTCTTGCATATCACTAAGAAAAATCCTCAAGTTTGTATTGTTTTCAAAAGAGAAAAGAAAAGAGTTTAAGCTTTCATTCCAATTCTTTTTGAGCTTGTTTTTCAGTTGTGTTTGATTACTAATATCACTCTACAACTGAAGTTTTTCTCACCACACTTCATAGAGCCAAAAATCCTATACTCATTCTATAGTGAAGTTGTAATAGAAGTGAGAGTGTTTGTAAAAGAGTTTGAGAAAAAGTGTAGTGATCTTGTTGTGATCACTTTGTTCTTGTAATCCTTTCCTTGTGGAGCAACCTCTTCGGTAGAGGTCCTTTGTACTCGGTGGAGCTCGGTGCTCGGTCTTCGGTAGACCAAATTGTAAAGGCGTCCTCGGTGGATAGTGGAAACCCTTCACGGAGGTGAAGGCGAGGAGTAGAGCGGTGGCTCGAACCTCGAAACAAATCACTTTGTTTGCGATTGCCTTTGCGTCTAATTCTTGCTTTACTTTTCAATAGCTCCTTATTGCTTTCTATTGCATACTTGTGATATTGTTTAATTCTCTTGTGCTACTATTTGCTTGCTTGTAATTCTTGCCATATATCATTGTGTTTGCATCATTCTTCATATCATCCATTTCATACTTGTGTGTGCCAATCCCGTACTCATCCAACAAGAGCTTCACATAGCGCCTCAACCCATATCAAGGGGAATCAAGAGGAGTTTAGTCCAGAGCCTCGCAAGAGGAATTCGGCTACACTTGTTGAATTGTACTAAGTTAAGCCTCACTTGTTTTAGGTTCCGCATTTAGAGAGTTAAAATTTTAAGATTAGCAATCACACCTATTCACCCCCCCTCTAGGTATTTTTTCAATTGGTATCAGAGCTTGGACTCTAGGATTTGGTTTAACAACCTTAGAGAAGATCCTAATTTGCTAATCATTTCATTCATATTCATATAGTAAAAATGGCCGATGGTATTAAAACCCCTCCTAAGTTTGATGGACTTAACTTTCCCATATGGAAAGTTAAGATGACCGTGTTTTTGCAATCTCTAGGTAGCCGAGTTGCAAAAGCCGTGACTAAGTCCTTTAGTGTACCCCCCGGCGATGAATCTACTTGGTCCGAAATAGAGACTAAGGAATTCGATGCCAATTCCAAAGCTCACTATGCACTTCTACAAGCCCTTAATGATGATGACATTTCTAGGGTTATCCATTGCAAATCCGCATATGAGATTTGGTCACACTTGATAGTCACACATGAGGGGACCTCACAAGTAAAGAAGGCTAAGATTGACCTTCTTCGGTCCCAATATGAAACATTTAGCATGCAAGAAAATGAAACCATAGATGATATGGTTACAAGATTTACCAAGATTACTAATGGACTCTCTTCTTTAGGTGAAGATATCAACAATGATCAAAGAGTAAGGAAGATCATCCGGGCTCTTCCTCCTTCATGGGAAGTTAAAGCAACAACCTTGAAGGAACTCAACGACAATGAAGAGATGGAGCTTATAGGTCTCATTGGGAACCTTAAAACCCATGAGATGGAAAGGAGGCAAGGGAGGAAATGGCTCCTTCCAAAAAGAAGACGATCGCTTTCAAGAGTCATGCCACACACTCCGATGAAGACGATGAGGAAGAAGATGATGAGGAGCTCTCACTCCTTGTAAAGAACGTCCGGAGGATGTACAACAAGGCGAAGTACCAAGGTAGAAGAAGATGGCAAGGAGGCAAAGAAGAAAGGAAAATCACTTGTTTCAATTGCCAAAAACCCGGACACATTGTTGCGGAGTGTCCGGACACATTGTTGCGGAGTGTCCGGACAAAGCTAAGCCCTCCACTTCAAAGAAGCCTTACAAGAAGAAGGCTATGAAGGCAACTTGGGATTCGGAGACCGAATCCGAGGAAGAAATAGACACCGTCAACATGTGCTTCATGGCTAATGAAGGCACAAGCAAGGTAACCTCTTCCCCTTCTCATGATAATGAACTTTCTATGGATGTGTTAGAAGAGGCTTTTGTTGAGTTGTCACAAAACTATGATTTCTTAAAGAAAAAGTATCTTAAAATGAAAAAGGATAATGAATCTTTAAGTCTTCAAGTTTTTACTCTTACAAAGGAAAAAGATGATTTGGTTTCCACTTTGGCCACTACCAAAAATGATTTTGAAAAATATAAGATTTCTTGCAAAGGTAAGGCCCCACTAATTGATTCAAATGAAGTTACTATGCTTAAGGAAAGATTAGACTCATTAAGTGTTGTTTTGAAAAATTGTGAGTTTAACAAGAAGAAAATTGAGGCTATGTTTCCTAAGAAACAAGCCCCAAAGAAAATGCTCATGCTCATGTTCATGTTCATGCTACACAACCTAAACAACATGGTAAAACCCCAAACATGCTCACACTACACATACACATCATGCATTCATGTATGGTAGAGTGTTCTCATGTTCACATTGTGGACGGAAAGGGCACTTAGCCAATTTTTGCTATGATAGATTAAACGTTTCACGTCATAATGTTTGGGTTCGAGGCACTAACTTTAAAGGACCCAAGAAAGTTTGGGTACCAAAATCAACAATTATGTTAAATGATGTAGGTACTTTCCAAATCCCAACGACGTAGAGGATTGTGGTATCTTGATAGCGGTTGCTCAAGGCACATGACTCGGGACATCAACAACTTTGCAACCCTATCAAGATATCATGAAGGTGGCACCGTCACCTTCGGAGATGACGTCAAGGGTAAAATCATCGGTATTGGTAATGTAAAACTTGGCACCTCTCCTTTAATTGAAAATGTAGTTTTAGTTGATGGCCTCAAGCATAATCTCTTGAGTGTTAGTCAACTTTGTGATAAAGGTTTTGATATTGTTTTTGATAATGTTGCTTGTAAAGTAATTGATAGAACTTCTAATGTTTGTGTATTTTCCGGTTTTCGTGAAAGTAATGTTTATATGATTGATATGTTAAATATGTCTTGTAATATTACTTGTTTGAAAGCCCTCGATGATGACTCTTGGTTGTGGCATAGGAGATTAGGGCATATTTCTTTTGATCACATTTCTAGGTTAAACACAAAGGAAATGGTGAAAGGTATTCCTTGCTTGAATTTTGAAAAGGACCGAGTTTGTGACGCATGTCAATTTGGGAAACAAACTAAGTCTTCTTTCAAGTCAATTAAGGATATCATGACATCACTGAAATTGCTCTGATACCAATTGTAAGATCACCTAGAGGGGGGGTGAATAGGTGATGGCTAATCTAATGGTCACTTGTGAATAATTAATGCGGAATTAAAACTAAGTTGACCAAATTAAACTTCTTTTTAATTAAACACTTATGTATAACCAAGAGTGTTGCCGAATTCCCCTTGCGAGGCTCTGGACAAGCTCCTCTAGATTCCCCTTGAATGGGTTGAGGTGCCGCGTTGGCTCTCTTGGTTGAATACTAGTGTTAACAACAATCCCACGCAATTATATATCAATTAAGCACAAGGGTATATCAAGCATGTATAAGATGAACACAATAAATTGAATGCAAGATATAAAAGAGACAAAGAGAGAGAGAGAGGGAAGAGTAAGCAATCGCAAACACAAAGGGTTTGTTTCGAGGTTCGAGCACACTTGCTCTACATCCCCGCCTTCGACACACGAAGGATTTCCACTATGCAAGATCCCACCGGATCTCTCCTCGGTGCCGTACACCTACAAACCCTCGGACTCCCAAGTCCCGTACACACGCAAGTCTACCGACTCGCCGAGGCCGTACCTCTACCAATGAGTTCACAACCCGAACTCCAACCACAACGAGCACACTTGCCCGCTTCCTCAAAGTACAAAGAAAAATCTCTTTGATGATCACAACACTTGATCACCTAAAGAGCACTCTCACTACAACACACCTATAGGAATATCTAGCAATGGATAGCTCAAGTGTGGTGTGAGAAAAGCAAGGAAAGACTATGGTGAAAAACTCAAAGAATCACTTAACACTCTCTTGATAAAAACTCTTCCTTTTGATTGGAAGTATTTGCACTAAAATCTTGTGGAGAAACTCTTCTAAAAGTATCAGAAAATCTGCTCAAGAAGTCTCAAAAATCTTAACCTCAAAACAATAGACAAAACCCCCTTTTATAGGCTCCCAGAAAATAGAGCCGTTGGGGCTGTGTCAGTGCTGTCGGTCGACCGCCGGTCGACCGGCCAACGGTCATTTTTCTGACCGTTACAGCCACCGGTCGACCGGCTCGGTCGACCGACCTCCTGGAGCAGAGGGCATTTCCTCTATCGGTCGACCGGCTCGGTCGACTGATTTTTCCAGAGAGCAAAGCTCTCTTGGTCGGTCGACCGACCCGGTCGACCGGCCACTGTGCTGACAACGTGCACAGGGCTGTGCACATCGGTCGACCGGACCGGTCGACCGGTTTGGCCTGTCAGCCAGTTTCCAGGTCAGAAAACAGGATTTAAAAATCTTTTATAAAATCCTAAAAATACATAGAAATTCTACAAAAATAGTTTTACCAATATACTTGAAAGAACAAACATGCTTGCACAAAATCAAGACATGTTATAGATGTTTTGGTCTATTTTTGTAACTTGGAAATATTAGCTCAATAACCAAAATGTATTTTTCCAAAACATGTTTTTCCAAACTTGTTTTTCTAAATCTTCATCAAATACAAAAACAAGATATTTGAGTTCATTTAAAAGCATGGTGTGTATGGATATGATCCACTACACAATCAATATGGAATATCTATGTTTTTGACATAAAGCTCTAATCATGATTTTGGTTTAAAGATATGAACTATGAAATACCAAAATCCAAGATAAATATTTTGTCACAAAGAAAAATCTTTTTCCAAATAAAAATTCTTTTCTAAACAAAATCTTTTATGAAAGCACTTTAAAACAAGAGTTCTAATCAAGAGTGTGTGTGTGTGATATAACTTGAGCAATCCATCAACTATCTATCCTTTACATCTTTACTAAAACAAAATACAAATTCTATACCTAGACCCAAGTCTTCAACTTCTTGAAGTCTTCCTTGAAGGCTTCTCATCTTCTTGACTTGGTCCAAGCTTGATCCAAAAACTCCTTGGATCACCACATGCAAGCTCCAAATCTTGTTCTTTTATCCTTTGTTGCTATGCACCTACTAAGATCTTGATCATGAATCTGTCACTAATTAAACACAAGATCATTAGTAACTATAACTACATGAGTTGATCATCATCAAAACTAGGGTGAAGGGCCTTTGGGCCAACAATCTCCCCCTTTTTGATGATGACAAAACTCATGGAGTTATATATGCATGGATTAAAGTAAAGCTTCAAAGAAGCTCCCCCTTAACTCATGCATAATAAATAAGCAATAGATATTCAATGAAGCACATGACATGTATGCAATGTAGGAGATGCAATCATATAAATCAAATCATAAATCAAATCTTTTGCTCCTAATTGCAAGACAACATATATGCATAAATACAAATCTTACTCCCCCTTAAGCAAGGAACCAAATACTTCTCCCCCTTAAGTAAGGAAATCATGAAATCATGCATATAAAATCACAAATTCTTCTCCCCCTTTTTGTCAATCATCAACAAAGGGTTCAAAGAAAAAATACATCAAACAAATTTTTCTCCCCCTTTTTGTCAAAAACAAAGAAATCAAGGAGGGATAAATACAAATCAATCAATAAATTTATATATGCGATATAAATTCATGAAGAGGAAGACGTTAAGTTAGCTTCCCGACACATATACATTACATGAAGGAGGGATGACAAGCCCTAATTCACATAACGTATAATATGTCATGATGCATAAGAGGAGATGTGAAGCTCCCCCTACACACGTATATCATGAAAAGAAGAGTTGTCAAGCTCCTCAAATTATAATATACTCAACATGAATCTACATATGGAAGAGATGTTAAGCTCTCCTTGCATATAGACAATACAAATCAAAAATTTTGAATTTTTCTTTATCAAAACAAAATTTTAAATTTTTCTTAATAACAACAAATTTTGAGATATCAATTGTAAAATAATCAAATTTTGAATTTTTGATACCAATTTCAAAACAGTACAATGCACAAGCTTATTATGAAATACCAATTTGAAGTCTAATTAAGCTTAGCATTAACAATCTATGTGCTTTAACAGATACCAATTGTAAAATAAGCACAAATAGATCACATATATGTATGAATAGATATAATTAAAATTTGAACGTATTCATACATACAATCAAAATATGAATATACACAACATGAAGTCATATTGATACCAATTGAACATATCCAATGATACCAATTGAAAAGTAAGCATAAGTGTATACATCATATAATCTACCATATGAAGAATTCGAACTAGTTAAATGAACTTGTTTAACAACTAGCAAGGAATCCTTCAATCAAGGAATAAATCAAAAGTTTTTCATGAAATATGCATAAATCACAAGGCACTAAGACACTCTAATCCATAAAGTCCATATTTTCAAAAATGAGTGTACTAATGTTATGTGAAACATGGCATCATGAAAATTGCAATAAAACTCAATATTCCTTTAAATTTTAAATTATCATAACTTTTAAAACCTTGAAAATCAAAAAAAATTTTTTATTAAAAAAAATGTTTCATAATATGTATGTTTTGTCAATACAAGAAGCATACATACATATCTCTAACACAATTGAGTCCATATATATAGATTTGCATGAAAGGCAAATGACTCAAGAGGTATCCATGTATATCTTAATGTTTTGGCAAAATAACCATATACATGAAATGAAATCACATGATCATAACATAAATCCGATTGGGAATACCAGTTTAAGAATGTAATGATCATCAACATAAGGCTATACTAGTACAACTAATAGGCACAAATAAGCATTCAACCCAATCATATATAGATTTATTTGTGGTCCATAAGGTGTACAAGTATAAATCCAAGTGTTGACAAATACTAACATCTAAACTAATATTCAATACAATGAAGCTTTCAAATCTTGAGAACATAAAAGAATTTATCCATAAAATCAAAAATAGGATCATGTGCAATACTTGAAGAATAGATAACTAGTTTAAATGAATTTTTTGACAAACTAGTTAAAGATCCTTAAAAAAAATATAAGATCATATGTATTTCATGAATACTACTAAATACATAAAAGTTCAAGCACTCATATTCCATAAAGCTCAACATATATATTTTCTTAAAGATTGAGTGTTCAAAGATTATGTAAATGATATTTTCATGAAAATAGAAAGTGAAGCATGAATCTCATGAAAATCTTATTTTTTTATCTTAAAACAAATCATATATTTTTCATAAAGCAATACTAAATGCATAAAGATTTAATCACTCATGGTCTATAAAGCTCAAAATATTTTGTATCATAAAGATGAGTGTTCAAAAGATCATGTAAATAGCATTCTTATGAAATAGTCATTCAAGCTCAAAACAACTATGACTAATCAAAATTTTTATCAACCAACACATAAAAATCATTTTTATCAAAACAAATCATCTTAAAAAGTCAAATTTTATTCATGAAAATAGTCATTGAAGCCCAAAACGATCATAAGTCAAATTTTTAACAACAAATCATGAAAAATCATTTTTCACTAAAATCAACAATTTTCATGGTATATGTATGGTTTATACAAATCTAACAATATGCATACATATCCCAAAAATAAAAAGTCTATTAAATGTTTGCATGAAGGCAAGAGACTCACGGGTATACATGTATATTTATTGGATTTGAATTAAGCACCCATATACATGAAGTAAATCACTAAAATAGGTAAAACATGTATAAAAGAGAATCATCAAACTAGTCTTATACATATGCATAAAGTGGATACAAGTGAGCATGAAGTTCAAATTATTTAAGAGTCAATTGTAATTCACTATTTGTATATGTATACATACAAGTTTGATATATTCTACATCTAAGCATGTAAATACCACATGAAGCACAAATCAAACAAAATCATGAACATGCTATGAATGTATGAAATAAGTAAAAGCATGTATATAGAAATAGGAGTTAAGAAATTGTTACCAACTTCAAAGCTCCAAGCATGGTGGTCTTTTCCACCATAATTCCCTTGATAGCAATGCATCTACAAGAGTGTCCATCATATCCATTGCATTGGCTACCAAGGCACCAATCCTCTCACGTTTTGTGAGAGCCTCCACCTATATCAAAGTCAAAGGGTGGGGGTTTTGGTACCCATATTTTCTTGGGTCCTTTGGGGTTAGCATTGTTGTAAGGAACCCAAAATTTACTATACTTAGCAAAATATAGATATGGTTTCTTATCAAAACAATATTTTGCTAGATGGCCTTTGCGGCCACAATGTGTACAAATGTACACCTTAGCATGATGCTTATGAGTGTGATTGTGATCGTGATGTGCACCATAAGCATGAGCATGATGAGTATGATGATGTGCATGAGCATGAGGAACTTGTTTCTTTTGAAACAAAGATTCCAACTTAGAATGATTGAATGCACATGTGCTCAAATTAGAGCTCAAATTATTCATCTTATTTTTCAAATTATTAATCTCACTAGTGGATGCATGTAAAGCATGGTGAGATATATGATCAATTTTCTTTTTCTTTTTACAAACATCTTCTTTTTCTTTTTCACAAATCTTTCTTTTCAAAGTCTTGTTTTCTTGAAAAACAACTTCTTTTTGAGTTTCCACCAAAATAATCTTTTCCTTCAAAATAGTGTTCCCTTCACATAAATCATTTATTTAGACATAAGGGAAACATTTTCATTTTTCAAATCATTATTTTCTTTTTCTAAACATGCAAGTTTATTTCTAAAAGAATCATTTTCTACATGCATGCAATCAATGTTCTTTTTCAAATCTTTATTATCCTTTTCTAAGCATGCAATGTTATCTCTACATGAATCATGTTCATTATGCATGCAAGCAATGTCCTTTTTCAAAATTTTATTTTCTTTCTTAATTATGTCATATCTTTCAAGCAATAATTGGCATAAAGAATTTAGCTCATCATATGACATACTAGCATCCTCATCATCGGATTCGGTATTTACCTCAAGGGGGTCATCCCCTTGGACCATGTAGCACTTGTTGGAGGTGTCGCTTCCAACATCCGAATCGCTCCCCGCATAGTATTGTTCATTTTCGCCAAGGGAGATGAGGGTGTTCCATACTACAAAAGCCATATCAATATTAGCAACCCTACATAAATAATCATCATTTAGGGTGCTCTTTAAAGCATGTAGGGCTTTTGTATTAGCCTCAAGATTCTTACCATCTATACAATAAGCATTATTAGTAGTGGCAAGATATACATTATAACCTAGGGCTTTTAGGAATAATGACATCTTAACTTTCTAAATGTGGATGTTAAGAATATCAAAGGTGGGTGGTGACATAAAGTCCATGGTGAGGTGTGTGTGTACAACAAATATTGTGATTAGCCCAAATGTAGGATCTTTAACTCTTAGGTTGTTAGACCCTTATCAAGAGCACTAGCTCTGATACCAATTGAAATTGCTCTGATACCAATTGTAAGATCACCTAGAGGGGGGGTGAATAGGTGATGGCTAATCTAATGGTCACTTGTGAATAATTAATGCGGAATTAAAACTAAGTTGACCAAATTAAACTTCTTTTTAATTAAACACTTATGTATAACCAAGAGTGTTGCCGAATTCCCCTTGCGAGGCTCTGGACAAGCTCCTCTAGATTCCCCTTGAATGGGTTGAGGTGCCGCGTTGGCTCTCTTGGTTGAATACTAGTGTTAACAACAATCCCACGCAATTATATATCAATTAAGCACAAGGTATATCAAGCATGTATAAGATGAACACAATAAATTGAATGCAAGATATAAAGAGACAAAGAGAGAGAGAGAGGGAAGAGTAAGCAATCGCAAACACAAAGGGTTTGTTTCGAGGTTCGAGCACACTTGCTCTACATCCCCGCCTTCGACACACGAAGGATTTCCACTATGCAAGATCCCACCGGATCTCTCCTCGGTGCCGTACACCTACAAACCCTCGGACTCCCAAGTCCCGTACACACGCAAGTCCACCGACTCGCCGAGGCCGTACCTCTACCAATGAGTTCACAACCGAACTCCAACCACAACGAGCACACTTGCCCGCTTCCTCAAAGTACAAAGAAAAATCTCTTTGATGATCACAACACTTGATCACCTAAAGAGCACTCTCACTACAACACACCTATAGGAATATCTAGCAATGGATAGCTCAAGTGTGGTGTGAGAAAAGCAAGGAAAGACTATGGTGAAAAACTCAAAGAATCACTTAACACTCTCTTGATAAAAACTCTTCTTTTGATTGAAGTATTTGCACTAAAATCTTGTGGAGAAACTCTTCTAAAAGTATCAGAAAATCTGCTCAAGAAGTCTCAAAAATCTTAACCTCAAAACAATAGACAAAACCCCCTTTTATAGGCTCCCAGAAAATAGAGCCGTTGGGGCTGTGTCAGTGCTGTCGGTCGACCCGCCGGTCGACCGGCCAACGGTCATTTTTCTGACCGTTACAGCCACCGGTCGACCGGCTCGGTCGACCGACCTCCTGGAGCAGAGGGCATTTCCTCTATCGGTCGACCGGCTCGGTCGACTGATTTTTCCAGAGAGCAAAGCTCTCTTGGTCGGTCGACCGACCCGGTCGACCGGCTACTGTGCTGACAACGTGCACAGGGCTGTGCACATCGGTCGACCGGACCGGTCGACCGGTTTGGCCTGTCAGCCAGTTTCCAGGTCAGAAAACAGGATTTAAAAATCTTTTATAAAATCCTAAAAATACATAGAAATTCTACAAAATAGTTTTACCAATATACTTGAAAGAACAAACATGCTTGCACAAAATCAAGACATGTTATAGATGTTTTGGTCTATTTTTGTAACTTGGAAATATTAGCTCAATAACCAAAATGTATTTTTCCAAAACATGTTTTTCCAAACTTGTTTTTCTAAATCTTCATCAAATACAAAAACAAGATATTTGAGTTCATTTAAAAGCATGGTGTGTATGGATATGATCCACTACACAATCAATATGGAATATCTATGTTTTTGACATAAAGCTCTAATCATGATTTTGGTTTAAAGATATGAACTATGAAATACCAAAATCCAAGATAAATATTTTGTCACAAAGAAAATCTTTTTCCAAATAAAATTCTTTTCTAAACAAAATCTTTTATGAAAGCACTTTAAAACAAGAGTTCTAATCAAGAGTGTGTGTGTGTGATATAACTTGAGCAATCCATCAACTATCTATCCTTTACATCTTTACTAAAACAAAAATACAAATTCTATACCTAGACCCAAGTCTTCAACTTCTTGAAGTCTTCCCTTGAAGGCTTCTCATCTTCTTGACTTGGTCCAAGCTTGATCCAAAAACTCCTTGGATCACCACATGCAAGCTCCAAATCTTGTTCTTTTATCCTTTGTTGAGCTATGCACCTACTAAGATCTTGATCATGAATCTGTCACTAATTAAACACAAGATCATTAGTAACTATAACTACATGAGTTGATCATCATCAAAACTAGGGTGAAGGGCCTTTGGGCCAACA
>JAVJIF010022188.1:0-56114 GCA_038442645.1 Agave tequilana
TGATTGCTAAAATAAAGAGAAACAACCAATGAGTTCAAGAATTTACCGTGTAGCTCGTGGCTAACGGGTCGTGTCCACAAGGAGGGATGCGATGGAAGCTTTTCGGTGATTCGTTTTTAAAACAATGAATTGTGTTCGTTTTTTTTTTTAAGGAAAAAGAGAATGGAAAGAGAGAGATGAATGAAAGAAAAATTGCAACTTTTAGAAAAAGGTTTTGGAGAAGGTGATTTAGAAAACTTAGAAATTGTGTTGTTGTTTGTAATAATAAAGAAAGTCTGGGCTTACTATCTCACTACTCAATTGGTTATTCTTCTCCTAAAATACTAAGTCCCTTAGATGATCATTTGCAAAACTTAGAGTTGTCTTTTAGAAAGCTTTAAGTAAAGCACATAAGATGTTAGAAGAGTTAAGTCTTCTTCTTCAAAAAATCGGAGAATCGAATGTTAAAAAATCAAGCGCGAAGAAGTAAGAATAAATTAAAAACGATTCAAGAGATGTTCATGAAAGAGTTGTGAATTCAACATCCAAACCCATCCTCATGTGCCTTCAAGAACACTTTCAAAAAGAAAGGCTTTTAAGTAAGGCATTCATATGAGTCATCGGGTCTTTTTCTTTTAAAAACAAGATAGAAGAAAAGCAAGAGAGAGTTCGATAGCAAGCCCAGAAAGATGTTTAGTTATCCATGGAGAAAGAAGAAGAAAACAAAGACATAATATAACCCATACCGTACTGCAAGTGGAGGAGAAATTGGCTCAACTTTTGTATTGTTGTCACTTCAATCTTCAAGTACAAGCTCTCAGTCCTCTCTCTCACAAGTTTTTGAAACTGGACTACAACTTAAAAAGCAAGATTACAACTTTCTTTCTAGCTAACAAAGAGCCTAAATCCTAAGAAAATAAATGTAAAACTTAATCCTAGTCTTCTTCGCTGCATTTTTCTCTGGTGAAAGAGGTATTTATAGCCAAAAACCAAAGGAGACGAATCCCGGGAAGATTGGGGGAGCAAATGCTCCCCCAACAGAAACTGTTTGGCCGCGAAAACGCGGCTTGGGCCGCGTTTCCGCAGCCCTGGTGTGGCCAGGTGGCCACACCAAAAGGGGGGGCTCCTGGTTTGAAGGGTGTCTCGCATCTCCTGCTGGTTTTCTTGTTTCTGCTCCAACCGTTGACGAAACAGCTTTTAATTTTCTGGCTTCAATCGCTCGATTCATGGAGGATTTTTCTCAACCTCTTGATATACCTAGATTTAGCCCTGATTTCTTCACTTCGAATTTATTCTGAATTAATTCACAATTTGGTGGGCTTTTGAGCTTATTTCTCCTTTCTTCCTTTAAGCACTTGGGCCTGCATTTAGCAAAGAAAAAGACAACTTATTAATAGAATTTATTAGCTAACAAGTGTGGTAAAGTGATAATATAAATGCAATGTATGTGACAAATCACACCCCCACACTTATCTTTTGCTCGCCCTCGAGCAAAACATCAGACTAACTTGAATCAATTATTAGACCACTTTCGCAGGTCACTCGATTGCACTGAGCATGTGTAACAAGCCGTTATACCTCTAGGTTACCCCTAGAAGACGAGTTTTGTCTCGTGAGAGTTTTCAGCGGATTACACCCACAAAATCCAAAAAAAGAAAGAGAAAAAAGTGTATTTTTCGAAAAGCTTTTTTTTCTTTTTTTCTTTTTTTTTTGGAAGGAGAAAATATTTGAAGTATATTTGTGAGAGTTTAAGTAATCTATAAGTTATAGGAATATCAAATTTATCATTCCTAAACTTAGTCTCTATTCAAAAATATGCCATCAATTAAAGTAAGGAGTCAAATTGTACTTCTCATCTAGTCTATTAATTACCCTGAGTCGTATGCACCATCGTGACTGTGAAGTTTACTAAGGGTTCTTCAACATTAACTCCTATGCCTTATATTTATTTATTTTTTGGTGAAATTTATTCCTCCATTTCATTAGGCTTTCTAATCTGCCCATGTAACGAGCATTCAGTCGGTGACACCCAAACCGGACAGTTTTAGGGCACCAGGTGAGAAAACACCCCTAAGGATTTAAACACTCGAGCAGATAAGGCCACGAAACCAAGGTTTTTCTTTCTACGATGTATCCCTTTTAGGCGTGAATACCTATGCTTCATGAGACATAAATACCCAGCTTAATCAGAAGATACACATTTTTTTATACGATGTATCCCTTTTAGGCGTGAATACCTATGCTTTATGAGGCATAAATACCCAGCTTAATCAGAAGATACACATTTTTTTTTCAAACTTATCTAATTATCTTTTGCATAATACTAAGGCTTGCTTAGGCCAAAGCACCTAGCTAATCAATAATTAGCCTTTTTTTTTAATAAGGCATAAGGGTCTCTGTTTTTAACCCTAAGTGTGTAAGTGTATTTTGTGTGCATACGTCATCAAGGTAAATATCAAGACTAAATTACTTTCACAAATTTTCTTCCTGACCCTAAAAATCAAACAAGTTATCTTATTTTGACCAAGTGTAAGAAATCCTAATTATGATTCTCCTATTCCTTAAAATTGACTTAAATGCTTACAAAAAAATATATCAAAATATTGTCCACCCTTTTTAAATTTTTTTTTTAATATCAGTCATGTTAGAACCCTCCCCCACACTTATCTCATGCATTGTCCCCAATGTATGAAAGAAATGTATAAGTGCATGAAATAAAATGGAAAGGAGGAAAGGAGGAAAGTTACCGATACACTGGGTCAAAAAGACCCATTACCGTTTCATCTACCGGCACCGATTCCAAGAAAGGTTTAAGGCGTTGACCATTTACCTTAAAGTCATTTCCATTCTTGGGGTCACTGATCTCAACTGCACCGTGTGGAAACACAGTTTTTACAATGAATGGCCCAGTCCATCTCAATTTCAATTTTCTAGAAATAGATGAAGCCTAGAATTATAGAGTAAGACTTTTTGTCTGGGGACAAAGGTTTTTCTTACGATGTTCTTGTCATGGAAAATCTTGACTCTCTCTTTAGTGATCCTAGCATTTTCATAGGCTTCATTTCTCAACTCCTCCAATTCAGAATTTGTAATTTCCGAAGGTCACCGGCCTTAGTCAAGTCAAAATTCAACTGCTTGATTGCACATAAGGCTCGGTGCTCTAACTCAAGGGGCAAGTGACAAGGTTTGCCATAGACTAACCTATAGGGAGACATTCCTAAAATCGTCTTGAAAGCAATCCTGTAGGCCCATAGAGCATCTACAAGTTTGAAGGACCAATCTTTCCGGTTTTGGTTCACAGTTTTCTCCAATATAAGCTTTACTTGTCTAATTGAAACCTCAACTTGCCCACTGGTTTGAGGATGATAAGGTGTGGACAACTTGTGAGTTATGGCATACTTTCGCATAAGGGCTTCAAAAGATCTATTGCAAAAGTGAGTGTCATTATCACTGATGATAGCACGAGGGGTTCCGAAGCGGGAAAAAATGTTCTCTTTCAAAAACTTTATGACAACTTTGTTATCATTAGTTTTACATGGAATGGCTTCTACCCACTTGGACACGTAATCCACAGTAACCAATATGTATTGGTTCCCAAATGAATTAGGAAATGGACCCATAAATTCGATGCCCCAAACATTAAAGAGTTCTATTTCTAGAATTGGGTTGAGGGGCATCATATTTCGGTGTGAGATCCTTCCTACCATTTGGCATCTAGGGCATGTCTTGCAGAATTCATAAGCATTGCAAATTTGATTGAGGCAAAACCTGCACACAAAATACGGAATTACAGAACTTAGAATGAAGATGTGCAAGTGCTCAATTCTTACCGCTATAGCAAGTGCTACGCGGGTCGTGATCCACTAGGAGGGTTTTGCGATAGAAGCGTTACGTTCTTTATTGAAATTGTTATGAAAACAAAACGAGAGTTCTTCTCTGTTTTTAAGTTAAAAGAAATGGAAAAGAATTATGTTAAAGTTAGAAGAAAATGAGAGATGAAGAAGGTGGGGAAAATTAGAAACGATAAAAGCGACTATGTACAAATGAATTGGGAAAGAGAGAGTTGGAAGATGTGCTTGGTGATTTAATTTACAGAAATAAAAGAAAAGAAATACAAATAATTACTCACCTTCTTTCCACCAAAAGCTTACCTTGAGTCTTTGCGACGATGTTACCTTGAATTGGAGGCAATCAGCGCATAGCCCATAAGAGTCGAATTTTGGTCTCTTCCACATTACATCATCAAGATACTCAAGCATGAAATGATACAGAGAGACTCACAATTCCATCGTCATGAGCTATCGGTGGCACTCGCAAAAGCAAGGCTCTTTCGATGCTTTAGACTCACTTAGAAGACAGTTGTACCAAAAAGAAAAGCGAAGTAAAAAAGAAGAAGAAGAAGAAAACTAAAAAGAAGTATATACGAAGAAAAGAAAGCGATTCGATTTCATAACGATCAAAGAAAAGAAGTAAACCTTACACCATTGTCACTTTTAGCTCAAACTTCATTCTTATTCTTCGATGAAAGTCGATCTCCTCTGAATTACATAAATAAAAACTAAAATTACATGAACAAGAAAAACGAAAACCTAAACTAAGAAATGAAAAACTAGTCTAAATCCTAACTCTGCATGGTCGTCACATTTTCAGCGCAAGTACAGGCCTTTTATAGGCAAAAACCCAATCTATAGGATCCCGGGGAGGTCGGGGGAGCAAACGCTCCCCCTAACTCCCCAACTTTGCCGCGGAAACGTGGCTTTTGCCGCGTTTCCGCGGCCAGGGTGTGGCCAGATGGCCACACCCTGTTGGTTGGTCAGTCTGGGATATCCTTCTGCATTTATCTTCAGTTTGTTTCTTCATTTGATTCCAGGATTCTGACGAAATGGCCTGGATTCTTGGCTTTAACCGATCGATTCTGAGAGGATTCTTCTCAACCGGTTTTCAACCTCTTGATTTTGCCCTGATTCAGTGAGTGCGAATTAATTCTGATTTAATTCAGAATTTTGGTGGGCTTTGGGCTCATTTCTCTTCATCTCCTTAAAGATTCGGCCTGCAAATAAATCAAACAATTAATTAGGACAATGCAGGCTTTTATTCTATAATAAGTATGGACATATGATATTAAATATGCAACATTAGCGACCAATCACACCCCCATACCTATCTTTTGCTCGTCCTCGAGCAAAACAACTAAACTATACTAAGGATTATTAGACCACTTTCGCAGGTCACGCGATTACACTGAGCATGTGCAACAAGCCGTTAAACCTCTAGGTTTCCCCTAGAGGATGAGTTTTGTCTCGTGAGGGTTTTCAGTGGATTGCACCCACAAAATCCATAAAGAAAGAGAAATAAAGAGTTAGTATTTTCGAAAGGCATTTTGAAAGAGAAAAATATTTGAAATATTATTGTAAGATCTAAGTAATCTATAAGTTATAGGAATACTGAATTTTTCATTCCTAAACTTAGTCTCTATTCAAAAATTTATTATCAATCAAGGTAAGGAGTTAAATTGTACTTCTCATCGAGACTATTACTTTACCCTACGTCATATGCACCTTTTGATTGTGAAAATTTTGACTAAGGGTTCATTAACTCTAACTCTTATGCCTTATTTATTTATATATATATATTTTTGGTGGTATTATTCCTTAGTTCTATTAGGCTTTCTAATCTGCCCATGTAACGAGCCTTTAATCGATGACTCCCAAACCAAACGGTCTTAGGGCACCGGGTGAGAAGACACCCCAAGGACTTAAGGATTCGAGCAAACAAGGCCACAAAACTAATGATTTTATTATATGAACCACTTTTAGGCATGAATACTTATGCTTTATTAGGCACAAATACCCAGCTTAATCAGAGGATTTTATATTTTTTTCTTAAACTTATCTAATCATCTTTCGCATAAATACTAAGGCTTGCTTAGGCCAAAGCACCTAGCTAATCAATAATTAGATTTGTTTATCTTTTTTTTTTCTTTTTTTTCAAACTTATCTAATTATCTTTCGCATAAATACTAAGGCTTGCTTAGGCCAAAGCACCTAGCTAATCAATAATTAGATTTATTTATTTTTTTATATTTTTTATAAGGCATAAGAATCATTGTTTTTGAACCCTAAGTGTGTAAGTGTATGAGGTGTGCATACTTCATCAAGGTAAAGATCAAGACTAAATTACTTTGACAAATTATCTTCCTAACCCTAAAAATCAAACAAATAATCTTATTTTGACCAAGTATAAGAAATCCTAATTTAGATTTTCCTATTCCTTAAAATTAACTTAATTTCTTACAAAAAATATGTCAAAATATTATTTCTATTTTCAAAAAGTTTTTAATAAAAAAGAAAACTTAAGTTATGTTAGACTCTCCCCCACACCTATCTCATGCATTGTCCTCAATGTATGAATTAATGCATAGATGCATGAAAAAGAAGAAAGGGAAGGAAAAGGTTACCTTAAGGTGGTGGTTCCGGTGGTGGTCTGATTGGTCCATGAAACGCGGCCCAATCAACTTTTCTTGGGTCTCGGAGGAACCCACCAGAAATATCTTTAATATAACCCATTAAAAAGATATATCCATAAAGGATTTTTATTAAATATTTGACCCCATCTAATTCCATATTCCATAATTGATTTCGGAGTCAAATTTGTCAACCACCTCGTCCCAGAAAGGAGTATGAAATGATAGAATGATTGACTTGGACTCAGGAAGTACAGGAACTAATAACGACTCAGGAAGGTAACTTAAGTCAAGTAAAGGTTCAAGAGTCGAAATTGATTCAGGAATTGGGTCCAAGTCAAGAAGTTAAAACTCAAGTCCACATGTATTTTTCAACAATGGAATGTGACCTAATATGGGTGATTCCAGTTCAGGAATGATAGGTGGAGGAATCAAAACTGACTCTAAAATATTACTCAAGTTTGGTAACACAACAGGAGTCAATATTGATTCAGAAAGTTGAACTGGATCACAGATTTGAGAATCTAGGTCACATATCTCATTGAGTTCAATATCAAAAAATTGAGAACTTGCCAATTTGTCAATAGGACTTTCAAAATTGTATAATTGATCAAGTTCAATATGATCCTCAAAGACGGGGGATTCAATTTCATGATGAATAGGCACAGGATCCAACGTTGACTCAGGAAAAAGATCGAAATCAGGTGAAGATACCGGAGTCATAATCGAATCAGGAAGTAGAATTGAATCACTAAGTTGGGGTTCAGGATCATATTCATTTTTAAGTTCTATTTCAGGAAAAGGAAAACTTGCTAAACTGTCAATATCTTTTTCAAAATTTGGAGTTTGGGCAAGTTCAAATGGTTGTTCTAAAATAGAATCTTGATTTCCAAAACTACATGACTCTTCGGCTCTAACAGAATGGTTAGTGACATCAGAACTGGTCCAACGGTGAGAACGTAGAGATTCGACCATCATATCTATGTCACGATTACGAGTGTTTTGAGCCTGAGTCATGGCTTCAAGCATCTTTTCATAGTTGATAGGTTCATTGTTTTGATGAAAAGATGAAGAATTAGCTTGGAAGTGGTAGTGAAATTGGGAGTCCATCAGATTTTGAGATTTGCGTTTGGACTCACGCATACTCATTTCCAAAATTGATAGTTTTCTATTTGGACTGGTGGAACTGAGTATGAATCTTGAACATATTGTGGACTAGGTGGAGAAGGAGGACAGGTTGGCTGAAAATTGGACTCGGGGTAGGTGAATCCCCACTGACTCTGTGAAGAGTTAAAATCATTATGGAAATTATAGTTATTAGATTGGGGGTATGGGTTATATTCATTCGGATAAGACCAATCCGGCACGCTAGGTTGGTTAAAGTTATGATATGCCGGGTTGGTAATATCCGAAAAAGAGTTTGATGTGTAATATGGATTATTATTGAAGTTGGAAAATTGTTATTATAAGCCATATCACACAATAGAATACAAACAAAAAGAAAGAAAAACAAACAAACAAATAACAAACAAAAAGAAAAATTCTAACCTAAGTTAGGGTAGACCTATGACCTAGACGACTCCTAACTGATTAGACTGTCCATGGGAGGTCTAATGCAGACTTTGACCACAAGCTAATCAGCCAGATCAGGGCAAGGTTGGTGCGAGGTTTTCCGTCAAAGACGTTCCTTAATTAAATAACCACCAACCTTCGGGCTTTCGGCCCTTAATCCCTTTCCTAGACCTGATTTGGCAAGAGTCAAATTCCAACACCTTTCCCCTTAGGATAATCTCCTAATTGAGTCCGAGATGTCCCTAGGGCAACGTCTACTCATTTTTAGTTAGGCTTGGGTTAGTAAGTGCTTGGAATCTGATTTTTGGGCTAAGGAAGGGTGATTAAATCCCCACCTTATCTTGTTATGGGTTAGTGCCCTTAAAATAAGTTTGTGCAAGTGTACAGGATATGTAAATAAGATTCACTCAAAGCGATAAAAATCAACCAAGAGATGAGTCCTATTTTACATGCAATGCGAACGTACCTTGCTCCAGCACTCTTCAACAGTAAAAATAAATGAATTGAAAAGACACGTGCCTAAAATGCAAACGTCTAATCAATTTTTAACTTTTGCAACAAACATTTTACTGTTGATTATTAGCAGGCTTATGTGATGGCATATAAGAAAAAGTAAAGTTGCAGAAAACTACAATTTGCAAAGCAAGCAGCCCTGCAAAAAGAACGTTAGTAGTCCACTCCTTTTTGCCGCGTTTTCGCGGCGTTGGCCGCGGATCCGCGGCAAAGCAGAGGGCACTTGGTCTCTACTTTCTAGAGCAGAGGCCCAAGGCCACTTATATGTTACTGCAACTTTAATTTCCTGCTTTGCTTGCCCTTTAACCTGCAACAGAGAAGAAAGTTCGTTTTAGTTCTAAAATTTTTTCAAGAAAAATCAGATTTCAATAAAAACAACGTTACCCTCCCCGCAACGGCGCCAAAATTTGATTGAGGCAAAACTTGCACACAAAATACGGAATTACAGAACTTAGAATGAAGATGTGCAAGTACTCAATTCTTACCGCTATAGCAAGTGGCTATGCGGGTCGTGATCCATTAGGAGGGTTTTGCGATAAAAGCGTTACGTTCTTTATTGAAATCGTTATGAAAACAAAACGAGAGTTCTTCTCTGTTGTTAAGTTAAAAGAAATGGAAAAGAATTATGTTAAAGTTAGAAGAAAATAAGAGATGAAGAAGGTGGGGAAAATCAGAAAACGATAAAAGCGACTATGTACAAATGAATTGGGAAAGAGAGAGTTGGAAGATGTGGTTGGTGATTTAATTTACAGAAATAAAAGAAAAGAAATACAAAAAATTACTCACCTTCTTTCCACCAAAAGCTTACCTTGAGTCTTTGCGACGATGTTACCTTGAATTGGAGGCAATCAGCGCATAGCCCATAAGAGTCAATTTTTGGTCTCTTCCACATTACATCATCAAGATACTCAAGCATGAAATGATACAGAGAGACTCACAATTCCATCGTCATGAGCTATCGGTGGCACTCGCAAAAGCAAGGCTCTTTCGATGCTTTAGACTCACTTGGAAGACAGTTGTACCAAAAAGAAAGTGAAGTAGAAAAGAAGAAGAAGAAGAAAACTAAAAAGAAGTACATACGAAGAAAAGAAAGCGATTTGATTTCATAACGATCAAAGAAAAGAAGTAAACCTTACACCATTATCACTTTTAGCTCAAGTTTCATTCTTGTTCTTCGATGAAAGTCGATCTCCTCTGAATTACATAAATAAAAACTAAATTACATGAACAAGAAAAACGAAAACCTAAACTAAGAAATGAAAAACTAGTCTAAATCCTAACTCTACATGGTCGTCGCATTTTTAGCGCAAGTACAGGCCTTTTATAGGCAAAAACCCAATCTATAAGATCTCGGGGAGGTCGGAGGAGCAAACGCTCCACCTAACTCCCCAACTTTGCCGCGGAAACGCGGATTTTGCCGCATTTCCGCGGCCAGGGTGTGGCCAGATTGAAAATCACCTAGAGGGGGGGTGAATAGGTGATAATGCTAATCAAAGAGCAATTTAAAAATTTAAAGCTACAACAATCACAATCAAGAATCACAAGATGAATGCAAGCAAGTAAGTATGATGAGCAAGTAATAAGTGCAAGCAAAGTAGAGTAAGAATTGCAAGAATGTAAACCAATCACAAACACAAGGATATGTTATCGAGGTTCGAGCACCCAGCTCTACTCCCCGCCTTCCCCAGAAGGATTCCGACCACTTCCACTATCACAAAGATCTCAAATACAATGGAGTACCCAACTCCTACAATCTCAAGAACAAGTAATTCCTTGGTAGTCAAAAGACCACAAACTCTCTCTTTCAAATATCTCTTCCCTTACAAAGGTCCTTAGAGAATATTGAGTAGGAATGAAGCTCTTGTGTGTAAGGAGAAAAGAGAATTAAATCAGAGAGTATTTGAAAAACCCTTCAGAAAATCAGTGAGAAATTCAGCACAAAAACCAAGAAACAAGTCTCCTTTGAAAGCCTTAAACTTTTGAATTTTCTAGCAATATTGTTGTAACAAATCTCTCCCCAAACACCCCTATTTATAGGAGAGGGCTAGGGTTTAGGGATAAAACATAATTACTGATGTTTAGGAGGTAATTAGATCAAAATATATCCTTAAACGAATTTTTAAACACAAAAGACAAAAATAAACAGCTCTTAAAAATCTACCCGTTACTGTTCAAACGGTCAGATCGGTCGACTGGGCCGGTCGACCGGTAGATCAAAAATTTGACCGTTATAGGCCAGCGGTCGACCGACCCGGTCGACTGAGAAAACCTGTGAGCAAAAACAATATCTCGGTCGACCGCCCCGGTCGACTGGCAGACATGCACACTGATACGTGCCTCTGCCAGGACTGCGGTCGACTGGTCCGGTCGACCGGGACCAGACTGACACAGACTCGGTCGACTGTCCCGGTCGACCGGATCTGGTCAAAAATCATTTTAAGAAAGAAAACAAAGAGGATTTTGATTTTAACAAAAATACTTTTGAACATGAAATAGTATAAAATATAAAGATGTATCTGTAGGCAAAAACTTGTATGCAAAATATTTTTGTATAATTTATGAGAAATTATTTTAGAATGAGCATGTGCGCAAAAGCGTGTGTGATAGAGCTTCAAACCTATCCACTATTCTTTAACATAGTATAAACTGAAAAACAAATTACATGAAGACTTCTTGAGCTATCTTCAAGTCTTTGAGCCATCCAATGCCTTGCTAGTGCCTTCTCTTCTATGATCCTTCCTTGATGTGCAATATGCCTTCCTTGCTTTGTGGAACTTAGAAGTTCTTGCAATAGCTAAGCGAATGGTCTCTAAACATGGTACAAACCTGAAACTTATCTTAACAAACTTATTAGTACCAAATAGCTCATATTTGGTTTGTCATCATCAAAACATAAAACAATTGGAGAGTGTAACCTCTTGGGCCAACAATCTCCCCCTTTTTGATGATGACAAAACAAATAGGCTATTGACAAATATAGGGAGGAGAAAACTCCCCCTCAAATTATGCTATACATAAAACACAAGAATATGCTCTAGATACCAATAATTGAAATGATGCACCAATTATTGAAACTAATATAAACACAAAAATTGCTCTTGATACCAAAAATACCAAAACAACTAAAACACAAGAATTCTCAAAATACATGAATTCAAAAACTCATACATACATAAACATAAAACTCATAAAACAAGCATATAAATTCATATGGAACCAAGACCAAATGAACTTATTTTTGTCATGTAAACTTATTCTCCCCCTTTTTGTCATACATCAAAAAGGGTTATGAAAAACATATCTATTCAATAATACAAACATTAAGTTCTCCACAAATAAACGAAAATCTAGCAAAATCAAGAGGTTTAGTGAAAATATCGGCTAGTTGTAAATCCGTGGAAACATAATCAATATCTATATCACCTTTCTCAAAATGATCTCTAAGAAAGTGATATCTAATCTCAATGTGCTTGGTCTTACTATGTTGATTTGCATTTTGGTCATGTGTATAGTACTAGTATTATCACAAAATATTTTTATATGAACAAAGTGAAATCAAAATCAAGGAGAGTATGTTTCATCCAAAGGACTTGTGCACAACAAGCCCCCGCGGCAACAAACTCCGCCTCGGCGGTTGAGAGAGCTACGGAATTTTATTTCCTAGAGGACCATGAAACAAGACAATTACCAAGAAATTGACATGTCCCACTAGTACTCTTTCTATCTACTTTACAACCTGCATAGTCGGCATCCGAATAACTAGTCATTGAAAAATCTATAGTTTTTGGATACCAAAGACCCATTCCAATAGTGCCCTTAATATAACGAATAATGCGTTTTACCGCAATAAGATGAGACTCTTTAGGACACGATTGAAATCTAGCACAAAGACACACACTAAACATGATATCCGGCCTACTTGCCGTCAAATATAAAAGACTTCCTATCATGCTTCTATATAATTTAATATCAACATTTTTACCTTGTTCGTCCCTATCAAGCTTGGTTGTAGTTGCCATTGGAGTGTTGCAAGCCATTGATCCTTCAAGCCCAAACTTCTTTACTAGCTCCTTTGCATACTTGGCTTGGTTAATGAAGGTTCCGTCTTGCAATTGCTTGATTTGGAGTCCAAGGAAGAAATTGAGCTCACCCATGGAAGACATTTCAA
This sequence comes from Agave tequilana, assembly GCA_038442645.1. Lineage (NCBI taxonomy): Eukaryota > Viridiplantae > Streptophyta > Magnoliopsida > Asparagales > Asparagaceae > Agave > Agave tequilana. Next base: position 12,696 of record JAVJIF010022188.1, read on the forward strand.
ATTCTAATTGCATTACCTTCTCAAAATCCTTGCATAAAAGCTCATTAGTAGATCTAAAAATTATGTCATCAACATAAATTTGCACAATTAAAATATCATTATCAATATGCTTAGTAAAAAGAGTTGTGTCTACTTTGCCTTTAATAAAATCATTTGAAATGAGAAAACTAGAAAGCCTTTCATACCAAGCTCTTGGAGCTTGTTTCAATCCATACAAAGCTTTATCAAGTTTAAAAACAAAATCGGGATGAACATGATCAACAAAACCGGGAGGTTGAGAAACATAAACTTCTTCATTAATAAAACCATTCAAAAATGCACTTTTCACATCCATTTGAAAAAGTTTAAAATTTTTAAAACATGCAAAAGCTAGTGTCATCCGTATGGCTTCAAGCCGTGCTACGGGTGCAAAGGTCTCCTCAAAGTCAATTCCCTCAACTTGAGTGTAACCTTGGGCCACTAACCTAGCTTTATTCCTAATGACATTTTCGGACTCATCCATCTTATTTCTAAAGATCCACTTAGTACCAATTATTGGTCTATCGTGGGGCTTAGGAACAAGGTGCCAAACTTGGTTGCGCTCAAATTGATTGAGTTCCTCTTGCATGGCAAGCAACCAATATGGGTCCGTCTCGGCTTCGAGAATGCCTTTGGGTTCAAAATGAGAAATGAAAGCAAAGTTACCACATAGGTCATGGAGTTTGGAGCGCGTAGTGACTCCTTTAGATGCATCACCCAAGATGAGCTCCTTAGGATGATTTGTAGCGTATCTCCAAGCTTTAGGAAGCGGTTGAGTGCTTTCCTCCTTATCCTCTTGAACTTCACCAATAGGATCTAGCTTTTCTTCTTGAGCGGGTGAGTCCTTCAAGGATAGTCTCTCCATGTCTTCACCTAATGGTTCAAACTCTACAACATTCTCAATAAACACATTAGATTCTTCAAACTTAACATGCATGGATTCTTCAATGGTTTGAGAAGATCTAATGAAAACTCTATATGCTTTGCTAGTAGAGGAATATCCAACAAAGATAGCCTCATAAGCCTTAGCATCAAATTTACCCAAATTATCCTTAGTATTCAAAACAAAACACTTGCATCCAAAAACTTTAAAATATGCAACATTTGGTTTTCTAGAATGATACATTTCAAATGATGTTTTTTAAGAATTTTTGCACAAATAAATACGATTCGATATATAGCATGCGGTGTTTACGGCCTCGGCCCATAAATATTGAGGGAGGTCATATTCACTTATCATTGTCCTAGCCATCTCTTGAAGTGTTCTATTTTTCCTTTCTACAACTCTATTTTGTTGTGGAGTTCTAGGACAAGACGTTTCATGCTTAATTCCCTTTTCATCACAATAAGTCATGAAGAGTTGGTTAATAAACTCACCACCTCTATCACTCCTTATTCTCAAAATCGGAAAACCCTTTTCTTTTTCAACTCTTTTTCGAAAAATTTTAAAATGAGAAAAAGTTTGATCTTTATTTTGTAAAAAGAAACCCAAGTAAAACGGGAGAAATCATCAACCAAAACAAATACAAATCTACTTCCATTTAAACTCTTAGTTTTAGTTGGTCCAAAAAGATCCATATGAATTAATTCTAAAGGCCTAGTTGACATGATATCCTTGATTGGTTTAAAGGAAGACTTGGTTCGTTTCCCAAGTTGGCACGCACTACAAATGCGGTCTTTCTCAAAATTCAAGCAAGGTATACCTTTCACCAATTCCTTTGAATTAATCCTAGAGATATGGTCAAAAGATGCATGTCCTAATCTTCTATGCCAAAACAAGAATTTTCATCAAAAGCATTTAAGCATTTAGTAGAACAATCTAAATTAAGCATGTCAATAATATAAACATTATTATCACGAAAACCGGTGAGAATACAAACATCGGATTTAACATCAAAAATCTTACAAGAAGCATCATCAAAAACAACTTTAAGTCCACGATCACAAAGTTGACTAATGCTAAGCAAATTATGTTTTAAACCATCTACTAAAACAACATTCTCAATAATAGGAGATGCACCAATTTGAATGTTACCTATACCGATGATAGTTCCTTTGGAGTCATCCCCGAAGGTGACGGTGCCACCTTCCATGTACCTTGATAGGGTTGTGAAGTTGTTGATGTCCCATGTCATGTGTCTTGAACAACCACTATCAAGGTACCACCGCTCCCTACGTCTTGGAGCTTTGGTGTGTACCTACATCAAACAATTTAAGACTTGATTTTGGTACCCACATTTTCTTGGGTCCTCTAGGGTTAGTGTCATAAACCCAAACAAGATTATTTGTTCTATTAGTTGATCATAGCAAAACTTAGCTAAATGTCCATTTTTACCACAATATGTGCATCTATATACTCTACCATATTTAAAAGCATAATGGGTGTGTGATTTGTGAGCATGAGCATTGTGAGCCTGAGCATGAGAGGTGCTAGCATGAGAATTTTTATCTTGTAAAATTTTAGCATGTGAAGTGTGCTTTTTAGAAAACATGTTCTCAAGTTTCTTAGTATTGAAAGCACAATCATTTAAAACTTTTTCAAAATCATTCATTTTGGATTTAAAAGAGGAAATTTCTTTTTCATCAATAATAGGAGATTTTGCCTTACAAGTACTCTTGTAGGCACAAAATTCTTTTTGCATGGAAATGAAATTAGAAGAAATATCATCTTTTTCTTTAGAAACAATGGCAAGTTGATTCTTAAGAAAAGCAACTTCTTTTTGTAATTTTATGCATTCAAGTTTCTTGTTATCATAAGTTTCAGAAAGTTCTACAAAAGCATGCACTAGAACTTCCTTACTTACATCATCATCTTCATCATCAAGGGATTGAGGGGTTACCTTGGTGTGTTTGCCATGAAACACATATTAGCTTGATCCACCTCCTCTTCGGACTCGCTTTCCGAATCCCATGTTGCTTTGTAAGCTTTCTTTTCCTCCGGTTTCTTTGGCTTGAAGGAGGAAGTCATCTTCTTCTTGAACTCCGGACAATCCGCCATGATATGTCCGGGTTTGCGGCAATTGTAGCATATGATCCTCCGCTCCTCTTTGCCTTCAAATTTTCTCCGGAAGTTGAGCTTGTTCTTCCGGTACATCCTCTTGACGTTGCAAACAAGTAGAGTAAGCTCCTCATCTTCTTCTTCGTCATCTTTATCGTCATCATTGGTGGATGAAGTCTTGAAGGCTATGGATTTCTTCTTTGAAGTAGTGGCCTCTTCTCTTGCCTTCTTCTCATCTCATGGGTCTTTAGGTTCCCAATGAGACTAATGATGTCCATCTTGTCCTTGTCGTTCAACTCCTTTAAGGTGGTGGCCTTGATCTCCCATGAAGAAGGAAGCGCCCGAATCACTTTCCGCACCTTTTGATCATTGGAGATGTCATCACCTAATGAAGAAAGACCATTAGTGATTTTAGTGAAACGAGTAATCATATTATCAATAGATTCTTCATCAAGCATTTTGAATGACTCATATTGGGACCTCAAGAGATCTATTTTAGCTCTCTTGACTTGTGAAGTCCCTTCGTGTGTGACCAATAAATGTTGCCAAATCTCATAGGCGGATTGGCAATGAATTACCCGTGTAAGGTCATCCTCATTCAAGGCGGTTAATAGGGAGTTTTGGGCTTTGGAGTTAGCCTCATATTCTCTAAAGTTGAAGTCGGTCCAAGTGCTCTCATCACTATCGGGTGCTACATAGGGTTTAGTCAAGGACTTGGCCACTAAGCTACCCAAAGATTGCAAAAATATAGTCATCCTAACCTTCCAAATTGGGAAATTAAGTCCATCAAATTTAGGAGGGGTTTGATGTTATCGGCCATGTTTACTAGTGATGAATGAATGAATGAATGAATGTTGATTAGCAAATATTAAGGATCTCTCTATGGATGTTAAGCCAAACCTAGAGTCCAAGCTCTGATACCAATTGAAAATCACCTAGAGGGGGGGTGAATAGGTGATAATGCTAATCAAAGAGCAATTTAAAAATTTAAAGCTACAACAATCACAATCAAGAATCACAAGATGAATGCAAGCAAGTAAGTATGATGAGCAAGTAATAAGTGCAAGCAAAGTAGAGTAAGAATTGCAAGAATGTAAACCAATCGCAAACACAAGGATATGTTATCGAGGTTCGAGCACCCAGCTCTACTCCCCGCCTTCCCCAGAAGGATTCCGACCACTTCCACTATCACAAAGATCTCAAATACAATGGAGTACCCAACTCCTACAATCTCAAGAACAAGTAATTTCCTTGGTAGTCAAAAGACCACAAACTCTTTCTTTCAAATATCTCTTCCCTTACAAAGGTCCTTAGAGAATATTGAGTAGGAATGAAGCTCTTGTGTGTAAGGAGAAAAGAGAATTAAATCAGAGAGTATTTGAAAAACCCTTTAGAAAATCAGTGAGAAATTCAGCACAAAAACCAAGAAACAAGTCTCCTTTGAAAGCCTTAAACTTTTGAATTTTCTAGCAATAATTGTTGTAACAAATCTCTCCCCAAACACTCCTATTTATAGGAGAGGGCTAGGGTTTAGGGATAAAACATAATTACTGATGTTTAGGAGGTAATTAGATCAAAATATATCCTTAAACGAATTTTTAAACACAAAAGACAAAAATAAACAGCTCTTAAAAATCTGCCCGTTACTGTTCAAACGGTCAGATCGGTCGACTGGGCCGGTCGACCGGTAGATCAAAAATTTGACCGTTATAGGCCAGCGGTCGACCGACCCGGTCGACTGGCAGACATGCACACTGATACGTGCCTCTGCCAGGACTGCGGTCGACTGGTCCGGTCGACCGGACCAGACTGACACAGACTCGGTCGACTGTCCCGGTCGACCGGATCTGGTCAAAAATCATTTTTAAGAAAGAAAACAAAGAGGATTTTGATTTTAACAAAAATATTTTTGAACAGGAAATAGTATAAAATATAAAGATGTATCTGTAGGCAAAAACTTGTATGCAAAATATTTTTGTATAATTTATGAGAAATTATTTTGGAATGAGCATGTGCGCAAAAGCGTGTGTGATAGAGCTTCAAACCTATCCACTATTCTTTAACATACTATAAACTGAAAAACAAATTACATGAAGACTTCTTGAGCTATCTTCAAGTCTTTGAGCCATCCAATGCCTTGCTAGTGCCTTCTCTTCTATGATCCTTCCTTGATGTGCAATATGCCTTCCTTGCTTTGTGAAACTTAGAAGTTCTTGCAATAGCTAAGCGAATGGTCTCTAAACATGGTACAAACCTGAAACTTATCTTAACAAACTTATTAGTACCAAATAGCTCATATTTGGTTTGTCATCATCAAAACATAAAACAATTGGAGAGTGTAACCTCTTGGGCCAACACAGATGGCCACACCCTGTTGGTGGGTCAGTCTGGGATATCCTTCTGCATTTATCTTCAGTTTGTTTCTTCGTTTGATTCCAGGATTCTGACGAAATGGCCTTGGATTCTTGGCTTTAACCGATCGATTCTGAGAGGATTCTTCTCAACCGGTTTTCAACCTCTTGATTTTGCCCTGATTCAGTGAGTGCGAATTAATTCTGATTTAATTCAGAATTTTGGTGGGCTTTGGGCTCATTTCTCTTCATCTCCTTAAAGATTGGGCCTGCAAATAAATCAAACAATTAATTAGGACAATGCAGGATTTTATTCTATAATAAGTATGGACATATGATATTAAATATGCAACATTAGCGACCAATCAGAGACTATAAATGGCTCCGCCAAATCGGGGACAGAAGGCTCTTTCTTCCCAACATAGAGAGGATGTACCCCTTGGCGTATCTGCAGCACATGTGGTACACCATGTAATAGAGTGGGACCTCTCTAAGTCTATCTCCGGCATGTCTCTCGTTAAAATGGGCAGAATGAAGCTTACGCTGTCAGTCATGGAAGAAATGTATTTGGGCAACATCCTAGACTGGTCAGGGCTGAGTACCTAACAGGGGAGGCCCCTCAATTAGCTGCCACCTTCATCAATCAATTCCTAAAGGTGGGATGACTTTCCCACTGACTTTCATCCGCTCGGGTGGGTCCACTCTTTGGACAAGTCATGATGGGGCAAGACGGTGGGCTTTGTTCTCACAGAGCTCGAGGACTTATTGAAGCAGGCGAGATTGTACCAGGTTGTTAAAGCTGTTCAATATGGCATCCCACAGAGCTCCCACCACTTTTACGGTGTCTTAGAGCCTTACAATCCCCTAACGGGCACGTTTTTCACCCTAGTTGGAGAGATGGGGCTCGCTCTCCATGAGTTGTACAAGGTTTTGATTGGAGATGCTCCGTAAGAGGAGTATGTCCCGACTACCAAGGAGCTTCATTTACTGAAGAAGGAGGACCCTCGGTTGTACGAGACTTACTGGGAAGTGTTATGCCACTTCCACATCGTGGTCAAACGACTGGCTGGAGGAACAGGGACGTTAAGCTGATGTCCTGGGCGAGCTACCTTTTCCATGACATAAATGATAAGTCTAACCCAATGACCCGTCTGGCTCCTAGCACTGATGAAGAGAATGCTGAGAGGATCAATGCCTCCACAAGCTCGTACACGACAGAATCTAGCGAGGATACTTTCAAGCCTGACACGATCTTTGAAAGCTTCCACCATCAAGCCAAGGTCCTGATATCCGACTAGGCCTTGTAGGCGGGATTCCTTACATTATGGCTGAAGCGTTGCGTTGTACTGACGCTGCCGCACTAGGTGTTATCGCCGATGTGGTGTACTCGGCGGTTCTGTTGGCGCACGGGAGGTTTATATCTCTCCTTCAAGCAATGGTGGTCGGCATCCAGGGTGGCTTGCGGGCATTGATGAAAAGCCTGTGTCAAGTGGAGGTTGTCATAGACTCGCAGGGCAGGAATGTGGTGGACTCATAGGGGAGGCCGAAAGTGAGGACTCCCAATCCCAGAGTCGAACTTCATTACATGTCTGATGGCCTGGTACGTCATGCATTGCCCGTCACTGATGATAGTGTCTCCTTTATAGGGCTTCATCCCGTGCAAAGGTTGGAGAGTTTGAGTTGGTCACAGTATTATTTGTTCTATATTCGAAAGACTATTTTGGGCAGCTCGAACTATCAGCTCGAGTGATGCTTCCCCGAGATCTCTGGTGCGTCATACGGGGACAAGTTTGTCAACCTTGCAGGCCCAGATGAGTTCACGCGACTACCATCTGGAGTTTTCTGGTGGCTCATCAACATCCGGCTCGGATACTTGGTCTTTCGGCAAGGTGATTCTTGCATGATCGAGCCTTACATGCCCAATCGTTTTGCTAGGTAGTTCGGCTACGATCTGTTATATGTTGGCAACCCCAACACTGGCCTTCGCTTCAGCAACAACTTGTTTGAAGGCACCCGAGCATGGTATTACAGTGCACTGGGGGGACAGGGGCCGTCTTCGGCCTACTTACAAGACGCCTAATTGTTATACAAGCCTCGACTTCTGCACATGATACTTCATCGCCCGTAGGGTACCCGATTTTGGCATGAATACCTCTTGCATCAAGAGTATTAAGGTATCATATAAAATCAAGTCGGGTTCCAAGAGCCGCATGCGGGTGATGAGCGAGTTTATAGAAGCCGAGAGGGAGGCCAGAAAAGAGGCTGGCAAAATAGAGGCATCTTCAGGATCAGAGTCTGGAGCAGGAGCTGCAGAGGAACAGCCCACTCGAAGGACTCAGCACGCTGTGCCCAAGCGTCCTTGAGTCTTTGCTTCCCAAGGTGAGCCCAGCCAAAAGAAGGGAAGAAAAGGATCTGACTCTATAGCTTCAACTCAGATGCCCAAAATAATTCCTTCTGGTACTAAGGAACAGGAGGAGGAAGAAGAGGAAGAAGAGACAGTCCTGGCTCTACGTCCCCAAGGTTTGCACAGCAGGGGCCCTGCAATCTTGGTGGAAGCGGAACCTGCAGGCTAGTCCACTATGGCGGAAGGGCTGTGATTGCAGAACAAATGAAAGAAGTGGCGGAGAGGGCCGAAGTTGAAATTCTATCTTAACTGGGGGTTTCAAGTCAACCTGCAGCTTCTTTGGCCCGAGAAAGAGGGATGGAGGTACAACAATCGGGATCTCCCAGCGTCTTGATATCTACTTCCCAGGTTATGGAGCCCAGCCCTACCACCGCGGTTTTCAGTGGCAAAGCTCCAGTTACCGAGGCCTCCTTAGTTCAGGTGCCATCTTCATCATCTGAAGAATATAGAGACTCTTCAAGGGACAAAGTTGACTTTGGTGACGAACCTGCTCTTCCTGACACCAGAAAGTTTTCACACATTTATGAGGAAGAAATATAGGTGGATGTTCTCGCTATGGTTCCGCCATCGGGAGAGGTCGCCACTACCGAGGGTATTTCTTCTATCCCTCTTAATTATTTTCCATTGAGTTGGACAAATGCTTCAACATTTCATCTAAATGCCATCTACAGGAGTGGCTACCGGTGTTGAAGTTGCGACCTCCTCCTATATTGAAGAGACGATCAAGGAACTGGTCCAACCGGAGGGCCTTGAAGTTCCCACTACTAGCATGATCTCTGAGGGCACAACCACCACGGCCGGGGAACCCTCGTTCAATAGTAGTCTGCCAAAGGATCTACCGTCTTTGGATTCTCAACTTAGTAAGAGAGTACAAATTCTCTACGTACTCGCATTCTCATCATTATTGTTAACATCGATGTTATGATTGCAGAGAGTACTGGGCTGACTCAAGTGGAAGATTCTGTGGCAAGCACTGACGCAAATGACAGCGCACTTCAAACTTTAACAACTGACCCAAGTGCTGTGAAGTTTGTCCCTGCGGTTGTCATTTCAGAGGCTACCACAATAACTATCTCGGAGGTGCGGGTCATGATCTCAGCGTTGATGGATCCTGCTACCGGCCTCGTCTCTGCACCAAGTGAGATGGCTCTCGCCTCCATGGACATCATGCACGCAATCATGAAAGAGGGTCCGGAAGTGCATCAACATAGCTGGCTCCAGCCATGGACATCATTGAAGAATTAGCTTATCATATGGTACAACAATTCTTCACTTTCATGAAGTCTTGCATCGAATTGGTTTTTTCGGAAGAAGTTTCTTCGAGTTTGCCCGAATGCTTCTTGAAAATCAGATCGAGAACATCCGTCATACTGGAAGCTTGAAGCAAGCTAAGGCATATCTGATGCTAGTCGAATAGCTGGGGATATCTTGAAGGAACTAAGGACCCTGGAGAAGGCTAGTCCGGTAGACGGGGCTCAGCTGACGTTGAATAAGCTCCTTACTTCCCAAGAATGCGAGCAGAAAGAGATGGAGAAGTAGATGGCTGAGGAGGCCCGTCAACTCAATGACTTCCAAGCCAGCTATCAAAGATTAGTTGATGACTCCAGAGAATCTGGGATCATCACCAAGGACGCAGAGCAAGTTATAGCCACTGCTCAGGCAGCTATTGCCAAGGCGCAATCCTTGATTCAGGTAAATGAGCATAAGCTTGTTGGTGGCAGCAAAAGGCTAGAGGAGTTAGAGGCTACCAAGAAGTGGATCCAAGAAGATCTTACTGCTCGTTCTTCCAAGTCGGAATCTCTTCAAGCACGGTTGGCTACGAAGAAATTCTTATCAGAGGAAGATTGAGGGTTCAAACTTGGACAGAGGTTAAGAAGGCACGCCAGTCTGAGATACAGTGCCTCTGACATCAGATTTACTCTTAGTTGAGTGAGATTAGCCCCCCACCTTTTATTATTGTATCTCTTTGTTTTGTAACACTCCATTTATTAAATAAGAGAGTGTTTGTATCACTTTTATCATTTTGACAACAATAATAAGAGTTATCAAATTTCGTTTCATATTTATCCCTCCTTTGTATTTTAGAATCAGGTCTCATCTTTATCCTACCTATGTGTTTGAGAATCAGACGGACTCTTTGTTGCGTAGGAGAACGCAGCTTTCATTAACGTGGCTCTTGACCAATGTGAAGACGCAATCCTTAGCCATTTGCTGGGACGTGACTATGACTTGTAGAGGAGAAACTTAGACAGTATTGAATTGTTGACGAGACGTGGCCCTGAATTGTAGGGGAGACGCGACCTTGAGTTATTGAGAGATGCGACTCTGAATTATTAAGAGCGGCTCTAAATTATTTGAGAGACGCGGCTCTGATTCACTTAGAGAACGCGGCTCTGAATTGTTGAGAGACGCGGCTCTGATTTGTTGAGAGACGCGACTCTGCATTGCTAAGAGGACGTGGCTCTGGATTATTGAGAGGCACGACTCTGCATAGTTAAGAGGATGCGGCTCTGGATTGTTGAAAGGACGCAGCTCTAGATTATCGAGGGATGCGACTTTGACTTTTTTGGAGGGCGCGACACTGAATTGTTGAAGGGACGCAGCCCTAAATTGATGGGAGAACGCGACCCTGGATTGAGAAGAGATGCGGCCCTGAGCTCTTCAACATGCAGGAGGTGACGCAGCCCTCGGTTTGTGAAAGGACGCAGACTTTAAAATGCGGCTGTGAATTGTTAAGGACGCGGTCCTTATTTTGTTGAGGAAACGCAGCCTTTGGGCCTGTGAAGGAACGCGACCTTTGAAGTGTCTATTGCAGTTAATATAGACGCGAAGATCTCGCTGGATCTTTTGAGGCAAAGCCAGCATTGACGGTTGAGGACGCGTTTCGTTGGAACTTCCTGGAGCAAAAATCCAGGTGTCTTACTCAGACTGGATTTGATATTCGCGTCACGAATTAAGGCTATTAATTGGTTTGTAAAGAATGGTTTTAATTTTCATGATGTTAATTAATGGCCATTTAGCGAGCCTATAAATAGGCCATGAGCCTCTTAACAGTCATTCGTCTTGACTGTTTTTCCCTTCATGGGGAGGTGCTCTGAAGAACCTTTAGGGTTTTTGGACTGTCTTCTTCTTCAAGCCTGCATCCTGAGGAACTTTCAAAGTTCTTTGAACGAATCCAAAGCTATGACGCTTTCATGTAAATTTTTTCAAAGACTATCACTGTTAAGTGATTTCAAAATCAAAAACATGCTCTCAGGTGCTTTCATGGCCATATCTTGATGGATGATGTCCTTCCTCTAAAGAACTCTTCTTCTGGTGTGAAATAGCCTTGGCCATAATAAGACTTTGTTCCCTTGTGGCTCTGAGATCTAAGCGTCCATGCTCTGTTTCTTGATCTCTTTCTAAAACTTTTGAAACTTCTTTCTTGAAGTTTAGACAATCAACTTGAGATTCCTGCGTCCACGCTCTGCAAAAGTGATCTTCGCGTTATCTTGATGAAATGCGAGCTTGTAGATTTTTGAATCCCAAGTTCTTCAGGCGCGAGCATGGTGAACTCAGTGTTTTGAGGCTTGAAACGTGGATTTTCTATATGAGACTCGCGTTCGGAGTTCATGACTTAGAAAATTTTAAGACTCGTTTCTGCTCTTTTGATGTCTCTAGATGCGAATGTGGCGTACTCCGCGTCTAAAAAGCCTTATATGCTCTTTTAAAATCTTAGACGTGAGTGTGGCAAACTCTGCTTCTCGAAGTCTTAGACGTGGATCTATAATGTCTACGTCTGGAGTTCATAACTTTAGAAAGTTTTAAGGCCCACATCTGCGCCTTTAATATATGCCCTGCATTTCAATCATCAGACGCAAGTCTAATATCAGGCTTGCGTTCGGATTCATATTTTCTATCTTTGCAGAGCATGGTAAACTCTGCGTCTGCGAGATTCACGTTTGGAGTTCATGACTTTAGATCTGCGTCTGTGTTTCTAATTCTTATTTTCTGTCTTTGAAGAAATTTAACCCTCGGGTTTTTTCCTTCTTGCAGGTTGTGGCCATATCGTTGGTGCTGGTTCCAGTATCTTTGCCGCATTTATTAAGGTTGACATGAAACAACCAGTTCATTCGATTGGCGACCACTTGAGGAGTCAGAACTTCTGTCCAAAGATGAGGAAGATCCGCGCGGTTCTCGATACACATCAAGACATTATTGAATACGATGCACCAAAAAGGTCTCAGATCCTCCCTGATCACAATGAGCATGGTACATTTGAAGGTCACGATAAAGAGGACATTACCAGTAAGGTCTCGAATCCTCCCTTCACCAATCTTGTTCAAAGAAGTGACAAAAACGAAAAATTCATGCTCATTAGATGACTTTCTGGTAGCGGAGCTTTCCATTAAGCGAAGGATTACGGCCCTGTAAAGACCCTCGCACCAGTTAGTTGGATGGAATCAGAAAGCTCCCTTGCATTTCAATCTCGAGAAACACCATTGTTCTCAAGAGGAGAGGAAGTTGATCTGTTGTTCCAGTCAACGAACTTTGTGCATCTTCAGCATTTCAAGCAATGAGTGCAACCTTTCAATGAGCAAGATGGACTTCTTTGTACTCATTTGTTGTAACACTCAATCTTGTTGGATAAGAGAGCGTTTTGTATCACTTTTATATTTTTGATATCAAGAAAAATGACACTTTTTTCCTTCTTATTTGTTTTGACTTTCTTTTTGCATTGAAAATTCGACAAGTGGAAGCGATTATCTTTGATTTGCTAGAAGTGTGATATTCAAGCTCAGCAAGTCAAAGTTGAAAATTTCTATTTAAGGAATTTTAAAAAAGGTTACTGTTAGAGGTGTGATATTAAACTTGACAAGAGTAGAACAGATTTTATAGACTTGCCATCCTATAGATGAGAATGACAAGTGAAGTTTTCACCCTGTGGGAGATTGCGATTGAGTCTTCATGATAGGTAGTGAAAAATGCATAATTGACATCATATATACCATCGCATTTGCACATTTATTCATATTATAATGCACAATTATTAATATTTCTTTATTTAATATGTGCAGGCCTCAAATTATCAATTTAATAAAGAATAAAGCTAAAAGAGCCCAAAAGCCCAGATCCAAGCCCATGTTTGAAGCCCAGGTGAAGAAGTGCAAATACAAAGATTCAAAATGCAAATACAAGGGCTAAGAGTTGCAAATATCAGAAATTAGGGTTGGATAGACTTCTGTCAAACCCTAAACACCTGCAGGATGAAGATAAAAGGCCAAGATAGAGAGGAATTTCGTGGAGAAAGGATTTGAAGAAATTTGGATTAAGGGTAACTTGATTACCAAGTTATCTCGAAAATCCAGATTAAAAGGCCAGGATCACACTTCTAAAAGCAGAAGCCCACATGGACGGACCAGGAGAGGCCACGCGCCAAGCGCGTGGCCAGAAGCCAAGAAACTGCCGCGGAGGCGCGGCAAAGCCGCGCATCCGCGGCAGTCTTGATAAGGATGGCTACCAAATTTTGTTGACACTTCTATCCGGGACTCCTCTACATTCTGCACTATAAATACCAGAGCATTCGCAACAGGGAGGGGATCCAGAGACGAACTAGGGTTTTTCTTTAGCTATTTTTTAAATTTCTGCCAAAGTTGTAATTTTTATTTCAAGCGAGTTGTGGAAGAAGGAGCTTGTATTTGGGATCAGTTCATCGAATAAAGGTTACCTTTTTTCTGGTCAATTCTCTGTTATTTAATTTTGCATTTTCTTCGTGATTTCTTGAGTTTGGTTTGATCTGCGATCTCTTGATTCTTTTTATTTTCTTTCGTTCTTTGTTCATCTTCTTATATAAAAAAAAAAAGGGAAAATAATTAAAAGATGATTAACTAATATTCCTCTAGTGGTTTGCTGTGTTTCTTAAAGCAACCCTAGAGCAGTTAGGCATTGGTTTGATGGATGACAACTCTTGAAACCCTAGGTTTAAAGTAGATGCTTGAAGATTAAACAATAATTAGTATTCTAATCTAATATCACAACATTAATTAATTCTTCACATTTCATATCTAAGAACTTTGACAATGCAACCTCAAGGTAAGACTTCTTTTGTGTTGTGCTTAGATGTTAGGATGAAAAAGTGTTGGACTTTTTAGAGTGATGTTGGTAAGATTCTAACTATCTTCTCTTGCTTGCATATAAAAACCTAGGATAAAACTCCTATATTCCAATATGATGATCAATAGCCTTGACTTGCAATAGGGTTGTGGTAGAAGATCAGCAAAACCACGTTTTTAATCTCTTATATTCATCACAAATCTAATCTCTCTTTTCTTACTTGAAGCATACAAGGGAATCGGCCGAAAAGCTTGCATCGCATCCTTCCCTGAGGATCACGACCCGCTCAAGCCCTTGCTACAGCGGATTCGCATTGAGACTAAGCAAATCTGAACTTTATTTCAATCTCAATCAAATTTTGGCGCCGTTGCCGGGGAGGGAACGGCACGATTTCTCTTTCTAATCATTCTTTCTCTTCTGTTGCAGGTACAGAGAACAGGAAGCAGAATCAGAGTAGCAGAAGACACATATTGCTATCCAGTGCCTCTGCCCTAGAAGGCAGAGCACTTGGACCTACACTTTTGCCGCGTTTCCACGGCAATAGCCGCGGGTCCGCGGCAAGTGTAGCGGACTACTGACAGAGTTTCTGCAGGTTGCTCTGCAGTGCAAAAAAGTTATAATTCTGCTGTGATATTATTGCTCTGTGATCACACTGCAACTGTTAATAATTAACATTAACCTATTTGTTGAAAAAAAAAATAAAAAAAAAATTTTTAGACTCTTGCATTTTAGGGCACGTGTCTATTTTAATTCTTTTAATTCTGTTGAAGAGTGCTGGCGACAAGGTACGTTTGCATAGCATATAGATTAGGAAGCACTCTTGTTTGTTTACCGCTTTCTTGAGTGATTACTTTTCTACAGCTTTACACGTACACTAAATCATCTTAAGGGCATAACCCATAACAAAGATAAGGTGGGGATTTCATCACCCTTCCTTGGCCCACAAATCATACCAGTCACACTCACAACCCTAACCCTAATTAAAACTTGACTAGACGTTGGCCCTAAGGTAACTCGGACTCAATAGGAGATTGACCGAAGAAGGAAAGTTGTTCGAAATTAACCCTTGCCAAATCGGTGTCTAGCGAAGGGATTGAGGGCCGAAAGCTCGAAGAACGGTGGTTATTTAATTAAGGAACGTCTCTGACGGAAAACCTCCCACCGGTCTTGCCCTGAACTGGCCGATTAGCTCGTGGTAACGTCGACAATAGACCTCCTAAGGACAGTCTAAAGTTAGGAGTTGTCTAGGTCAAGGATAACCCTAGAATAGGATTTTTGTTTGTTTTTCTTTTTCTTTTTGATTGATTGGGTGAACTTGTTTGCTGATTGTGCATGACCGCTTGGTCGAGAGACCCACTCACATCCAGGCTAACTAGAACTAGTTCACCACCCGAGCTCAAGCCCGACTCACACATGGCACAACAACAGTCACTCCAAGATAGGTTCTATCCTATTAGAACCTCTCTTCCTTCTTGCATCCAGCTCACTATCGAAAGTGTTGACCCATATGAACTCAAGCCACAATACATCAACACTCTTCCCAAATTTCACGGACTTGAATCTGAGGATGCATACTTCTTCATAAGGGAATTTGAAGAAGTATGTCAAATGATGAATATGCCTAAGTTAGGAGACGATGCTATCAAACTTAGGTTTATCCCCTTTGCTTTGAAGGATTTAGCAAAGAAATGGCTCTACAGTCTAGAGGCCGGTTCTATATCTTCTTGGGATAATTTCATTAAGGCCTTCTTAAAGAAATTTTATCCCGTTCACAAGACTGCACTGATTAGGAAGAATATCCTCCAGTTTAAGCAAACAGCCAATGAATCTTTTTGGAAATACTTCGAGCGTTTTAAGGATCTCCTTGCCCAATGTCCTCACCATGGGATAGAGAAATGGCGACTTTGCCAAGTTCTCTATGATGGATTAGATTATTCTACTAAAACACTGTTAGAATCCATGTGTCAAGGAGGATTTCTGCAAAAGAATGAAGATGAAGGATGGACATTGTTTGAGGAATTAGCTGAAAAATCCATCCAATGGGACCCTACTCCTGAAAAATCTAGGACTAATGACCCTACGTCTTCTAAAGGAGGTATCCATTCCATTGAGGCCAACGTAGCAACCGATGCTAAGTTAGCTGCTGTTATGCGTAGACTAGAGGCCCTTGAAACTAAAGAGCCAGTCTCTGTGAACCAAGTCAGCCCAACATCTTCGGCGGGCTGTACTTATTGTCAAGATATGAACCATGTGTTCGAGGAATGTCCTGTTTTCATCGCGCATCAAAGCTTGCCAGAACATACGAGTGCGGCCTTCACAAGGCCCGCCAACAATCCTTATGCGCCCACCTACAATCCCGGTTGGAGAAACTATCCCAATTTCTCATGGGGCCCAAGTAACAATGAGCAGATTAGGCCCAAATTCTCCAACAATTTCCAAAATCCGCCCTATCAGCAAGGTTTTCCCAGTCAAAATCAGCCACCTTCTTTCCAATATACACAAATGGAAACTAGGATGTCCAACATGGAAAGGAAGATGGACACCCTAGTTAAAAGCCAAGACACGCTGGCTCAAGCCCTAAGTAGGATAGAGCTCCAATTGAACCAGCAAGAGAGACAGAGGGGTACCCTGCCGAGTCAACCATTGCCTAACCCTAGGAATCCTAGGCCAGCCAATGAGGCTCAAGACCCAAATCAGTGTCATATGGTCCATACACTCAGATCGGGGAAACAAGTTGATAATCAAGTATCCATGCCATCGGATCCATCTAGCTCCACTTCCATTCCATCTAGCTCCACTCCTTCTCCATCCAGCCCCAAGGAAACTGAAGCTGAAAAGTCAGCAGATCAGTTGCACCAGCCTATAGCTCCATTTCCAAATAGGCTTAGAAGCAACAACAATGCACACATGGAGAAATTATTAGAGGTGTTCAATCAAGTTAGGCTCAACATTCCACTTCTTGATGCAATCCAACAGGTCCCTAGTTATGCCAAATTCATTAAGGACATGTGCACCAAGAAAAGAAAGACTAATGTGCCTAAGAAGGTTTTTCTAGCCACTAACATTAGTGAGCTACTGTCCAACCAGATCCCTATCAAGTATAAGGACCCAGGTTGCCCCACCATTTCTTGCACCATAGGTCGAGCCGAAATCAATCGAGCACTCCTCGATTTAGGAGCCAGCATCAATTTGCTCCCTTCTCCGTGTATCAACAACTTGGATTAGGTGAACTCAACCCGACCCAAGTTACTATTCAGTTGGCTGACCGCTCTATCAAAGTTCCAAAGGGAGAGATCAATGACGTTCTCATACGAGTTGGAGAATTCATTTACCCGGTCGATTTCATTGTCTTAGAGACACAACCTGTGTCTAATCCTAGGTCCCAAACTCCCGTTATCTTAGGAAGACCATTCCTAGCAACCGCTAATGCAATTATAAATTGTAGAAACGGTTCCATGAGACTGACTTTTGGGGATATGACCAAGGAAGTCAATGTTTTCAACCTAGGTAAGCATCCCTACGATGTGACCGACCAACCCTTTGAGGTTAACTCCATTGAGAACATGACGAGTGAGCATAATGATGAGATCATATTTGAGTCAGAGGAAGAGGAAGAGTTAGAAACAAGTGATATCAGTCTTGATGAGATCGAATGGGAATCAAATCTGAGTTCGATAGAAATGGGAGATTCTAGCATCACACCACCACCCATTGAGCCAACTCCTTCTTTGGAGTTAAAAGCCTTGCCCAAACATCTTAAGTACGCCTACCTAGGTGAACAAGAGACGTTACCGGTCATAGTTGCATCTAATTTGACCAATAGGCAAGAGGAGGACCTGCTGGCAACCCTTAGGAGACATAGGGAAGCCATTGGTTGGACTATGGCAGATATTAAGGGACTGAGCCCTACGATAGTCCAGCATCGTATTCATCTTGAGGAAGGGACTAGACCGAAAAGGGATCCACAGCGTAGACTAAACCCACTTATGCAGGAGGCTGTACAAGCCGAGATAGTAAAACTGTTAGATAATGGGATAATTTATTCCATTTCCGATAGCGAATGGGTTAGCCCAATGCACGTGGTCCCTAAGAAGTCTAGCTTTACAGTGGTAGAGAACGACAAACATGAGTTAGTGCAAACACGATTGCCTACCAAGGTGAGAGTATGCATAGACTACCGTAAGTTGAATGCAGCCACTAGGAAAGATCATTTTCCCCTCCCTTTCATCGATCAAATGTTGGAAAGATTAGCAGGTCATGAGTATTACTGCTTTTTGGATGGGTATTCAGGGTATAACCAAATCCCTATAGCCCCGGAGGATCAAGAGAAAACAACGTTCACGTGTCCATTTGGGACATTTGCTTACCGGCGAATGCCTTTCGGCCTATGCAATGCCCCCGCCACATTCCAACGTTGTATGTTAAGCTTGTTTTCTGATATGGTCGAGCGTTTCCTAGAGATTTTCATGGACGACTTCTCAGTCTATGGAAATTCATTTGACCAGTGTCTCCATCATTTGGAGCTAGTGCTGAGTAGGTGCACCGAGAAGAACTTGACCCTCAATTGGGAAAAGTGTCACTTCATGGTGCAACAAGGGATTGTCCTAGGTCATGAGATATCTAGGGAAGGGATTAAGGTAGACAAGGCCAAAGTGGAAATCATTGCGAAACTTCCACTTCCTCGATGCGTGAAGGACATTCGATCCTTTTTAGGACACGCCGGATTCTATCGTAGGTTCATTAAGGACTTTAGCAAATTGCTAGACCCCTTACAAACCTTCTAGCTAAGGACGTGTCCTTCATCTTTGATGATAGGTGCCATAGTGCTTGGGAGAAATTGAAAGTGGAACTTATATCTGCCCCTATCATCTCACCTCCGGACTGGTCCAAGCCTTTTGAGATCATGTGTGACGCTTCTGATTTTGCGATAGGTGCTGTCTTAGGACAGCGTAAGGACAATAAGCAGCACGTGATCTACTATTCGAGTAGGACGCTTAATGAGGCCCAAATGAACTATACTACCACCGAGAAGGAATTCTTGGCAGTAGTGTTCGCTTTGGAGAAATTCCGTCCATACCTACTTGGGACTAAGACCACGATCTTCACTGACCATTCTGCTCTGCGATACCTTATGCTTAAGAAAGATGCGAAGGCCCGACTCATTCGTTGGATCCTTCTACTGCAAGAATTTGATCTCGAAATTCGAGATAAAAAAGGTGTCGAAAATGTCGTAGCTGACCATCTCTCTCGTGTGCCCAACGCACCTTCTGTCGAGCTGCCCATCAATGACAATTTTCCCGATGAGCAACTTCTAGCCATCTCTAAGGAACCTTGGTTTGCTGACATAGTAAATTACTTAGTCACAAACCAAACACCACCTAGTTGGTCCAAACAGGATAGATACCGATTCTTGTCTCAAGTTCGGTATTACATGTGGGAAGATCCTTATCTTTTCAAATATTGTAGCGACCAAATCATTAGGAGATGTGTCCCCGACGAGGAGACTAGAAGTGTGCTAGCTTTTTGTCATGAGTTCGCTTGCGGTGGACATTTTGGTCCTCGCAAAACTGCCGAGAAAATTCTGCAAAGTGGCTTTTATTGGCCAACTGTGTTTAGAGATGCATTTGAGTATTGCAAGACTTGCACAAGATGTCAAATGATAGGAAGAATTTCCAAACGAAATATGATGCCCCTAAATCCCATTCTAGAAGTAGAACTTTTCGACGTATGGGGCATTGATTTTATGGGACCCTTCCCTAATTCGTTTGGGCACCAATACATCTTGTTGGCCGTAGACTATGTGTCGAAGTGGGTAGAAGCTGTCCCTTGCAAGACAAATGACAACAAAGTTGTTGTCAAATTCTTGAAAGATAATATCATCTCACGCTTTGGAATCCCTCGAGCCATCATTAGCGACAATGGCACACATTTTTGCAATAGAACTTTTGAAGCTCTTATGCGAAAATATGCCATAACACATAAGTTGTCTACGCCCTACCATCCTCAAACTAGCGGACAGGTAGAAGTTTCCAATAGACAGGTCAAGCTCATCTTGGAGAAGAATGTGAATCAGAATAGGAAGGACTGGTCCATCAAACTGGTGGATGCCCTATGGGCATATAGGACTGCCTACAAGACGATTCTAGGAATGTCTCCCTATAGACTAGTCTTTGGAAAGGCTTGCCACCTTCCTGTCGAGCTAGAGCACCGGGCCCTATGGGCAATTAAGCAGCTAAATTTTGATTTAGATAAAGTCGGTGAGTTTCGGAAATTACAAATTTCTGAACTAGAGGAGTTGAGGAATGATGCATACGAGAATGCGAAGATTGCGAAGGATAGAGTTAAGGTTTTTCACGATAAATTCATCACGAGAAAAACTTTTGTCCAAGGACAAAAAGTTTTACTTTACAACTCTAGACTTCATCTCTTTCCCGGCAAATTGAAGTCAAGATGGACAGGACCATTCATTGTTAAGACGGTGTTTCCACACGGAGCCATAGAGATCTACGATCCCAAAAATGGCAATTCATTCAAGGTAAATGGTCAACGTCTTAAAATCTTTTTGGAGTCTGTGCCGGAAGCTAATGCGGCGATGGGTCTTTTTGACCCACTGTATCGGTGATTATATCTTTCTGCCAATTCATGCATTCCATACATTTCATTCATACATTAGGGACAATGCATGAAACAAGTGTGGGGGAAGGGTATGTAACATATTTAAAAAAAAAAAAAAAAAAAATTAAAAATTAAAAAAAATATATATATATATATACAAAAAAAAAAAAATTGTTATAAAAAGGAAATATTTTGACTTATTTTTTGAAAGAAATCTAAGTTAGTTTTAAGGATTAGGAAAATCATGATTAGGATTTCTAAAAACTTGGTCAAAATAAATAAATTGTTTAATTTTTAGGTATAAGAGAGAAATTGAATAAATAATTAGTCTTGATTTTTACCTTAATGAAATGTGCATACCAAATGCATATCTAGGATTCTAAGACAAAGACCTTGTGCCTCATAAAAAATAATAATAAAAAAAAAAAAAAAAGGAAAAAAAAATATAATTCACCATTAAGCTGATACATGTGCCTCAAGAAGCATAAGTATTCATGCCTAAAGGTGAGTAAATAAAATAAAGTCCTTAGTTTTGTGGCCTAGTTCACTTGAATTTGAGTCCGCGGGGTGTTTTCTCACCTGGTGCCCTAAAACCGACCGGTTTGGGAGTCACCGACTTTAAGTTCGCTACATGGGTGGATTAGAAAGTCCGAGGGAACTAAGGAAAAATTACTTATATGTACTAACACATCTAATAATCAATTAGTTAGGTATTAGGGCCTCAAGAAGCCTTGATACTTATACGAAAGAAAATTAGATGAGTTATACATGCCAAAAATATATATATATATTAACACATCTAATAGTCAATTAGTTAGGTATGAGGGCCTCAAGAAGCCTTGATACTTACACGAAAGAAAATTAGATGATGTTATAAAAAATAATAATGAGGCATGAGAGTCCAAGTTAAGGAATTCCTAGATTCACAAGGGTGCGTATGACTTTTGGTAACGAAAAAGACTATATTAGAAATTCAATTTTAATTCTTACCTAAAATGGACAACAATTGACTTTATTAAGACTAGGTTTGAGGAATGAATAAAAATGAGGATCCTAAAACTTATAGACTACTTAGTCTCTTCAATAATAATTCAAATATTTTCCTTTTTATGGATTTTGTGGGTGCAATCCGCTGAAAACCCTCACGAGACAACACTCGTCCTCTAGGGTAACCTAGGGGTTTAACGGCTTGTTGCACATGCTAAGTGCAACCGTGATTCCTACGAAAGTGAGTTAGCTAGACTAGATTTTTCTCTTTCTTTTTGATTTTTACTCGAGGACGAGCAAAAAGATAAGTGTGGGGGTGTGATAGGTAGTGAAAAATGCATAATTGACATCATATATACCATCGCATTTGCACATTTATTCATATTATAATGCACAATTATTAATATTTCTTTATTTAATATGTGCAGGCCTCAAATTATCAATTTAATAAAGAATAAAGCTAAAAGAGCCCAAAAGCCCAGATCCAAGCCCATGTTTGAAGCCCAGGTGAAGAAGTGCAAATACAAAGATTCAAAATGCAAATACAAGGGCTAAGAGTTGCAAATATCAGAAATTAGGGTTGGATAGACTTCTGTCAAACCCTAAACACCTGCAGGATGAAGATAAAAGGCCAAGATAGAGAGGAATTTCGTGGAGAAAGGATTTGAAGAAATTTGGATTAAGGGTAACTTGATTACCAAGTTATCTCGAAAATCCAGATTAAAAGGCCAGGATCACACTTCTAAAAGCAGAAGCCCACATGGACGGACCAGGAGAGGCCACGCGCCAAAGCGCGTGGCCAGAAGCCAAGAAACTGCCGCGGAGGCGCGGCAAAAGCCGCGCATCCGCGGCAATCTTGATAAGGATGGCTACCAAATTTTGTTGACACTTCTATCCGGGACTCCTCTACATTCTGCACTATAAATACCAGAGCATTCGCAACAGGGAGGGGATCCAGAGACGAACTAGGGTTTTTCTTTAGCTATTTTTTAAATTTCTGCCAAAGTTGTAATTTTTATTTCAAGCGAGTTCTGGAAGAAGGAGCTTGTATTTGGGATCAGTTCATCGAATAAAGGTTACCTTTTTTCTAGTCAATTCTCTGTTATTTAATTTTGCATTTTCTTCGTGATTTCTTGAGTTTGGTTTGATCTGCGATCTCTTGATTCTTTTTATTTTCTTTCGTTCTTTGTTCATCTTCTTATATAAAAAAAAAAAAGGGAAAATAATTAAAAGATGATTAACTAATATTCCTCTAGTGGTTTGCTGTGTTTCTTAAAGCACCCTAGAGCAGTTAGGCATTGGTTTGATGGATGACAACTCTTGAAACCCTAGGTTTAAAGTAGATGCTTGAAGATTAAACAATAATTAGTATTCTAATCTAATATCACAACATTAATTAATTCTTCACATTTCATATCTAAGAACTTTGACAATGCAACCTCAAGGTAAGACTTCTTTTGTGTTGTGCTTAGATGTTAGGATGAAAAAGTGTTGGACTTTTTAGAGTGATGTTGGTAAGATTCTAACTATCTTCTCTTGCTTGCATATAAAAACCTAGGATAAAACTCCTATATTCCAATATGATGATCAATAGCCTTGACTTGCAATAGGGTTGTGGTAGAAGATCAGCAAAACCACGTTTTTAATCTCTTATATTCATCACAAATCTAATCTCTCTTTTCTTACTTGAAGCATACAAGGGAATCGGCCGAAAAGCTTGCATCGCATCCTTCCCTGAGGATCACGACCCGCTCAAGCCCTTGCTACAGCGGATTCGCATTGAGACTAAGCAAATCTGAACTTTATTTCAATCTCAATCACTTCATCATTAAGACTTGTTGGCCCAAAAGGTTATACTCTCCGTTTGTTTTTGATTTTGATGATGACAAACCAAATATGAGCTATTTGGTACTAATAAAGTTTGTTAAGATGAGTTTCAGGTTTGTACAAATTTTGGAGGCCATTGCTTGCTATTGCAACAACTTCTAGGTTCATGAAGCTATGAAGGCATATTGCACAAGGAAGGATCATAGAAGAAGAAGGCTCTAGCAAGGATAGCATGGCTCAAAGATTTGAAGATTGCTATGCAAATTTTATTTTTAGTTTTTTAGTTTAGAAGTTTGTTAAAGAATAGTGGATAGGTTGAAGCTCTATCACACACGTTTTTGCGCACATGTTCAATCCAAAATGTTTTCCTATAATTTATACAAAAATATTTTGCATACAAGATTTTGCCTACAGATATATATTTATGTTTTATACTAATCCCTGTTCAAAAGTATTTTTATCAAAATCTTAATCTTTTTCTAAATTCTTTCTAAGTCTGATTTTTGACCAGTTCCGGTCGACCGGCCGGTCGACCGAATCTGTGTCAGGTTATACCGGTCGACCGTCCCAGTCGACCGAGGTTCTGGCAGATGCACGTATCCGTGTGCATGTCTGTCGGTCGACCGACACGGTCGACCGGACTATAGTTTTTGCTCTCTGGTTTTTTCCGG
Source organism: Agave tequilana (assembly GCA_038442645.1). Classification (NCBI taxonomy): domain Eukaryota; kingdom Viridiplantae; phylum Streptophyta; class Magnoliopsida; order Asparagales; family Asparagaceae; genus Agave; species Agave tequilana. Next base: position 36,660 of record JAVJIF010022188.1, read on the forward strand.
TCGACCGGGACGGTCGACCGAATGCCTGTAACGGTCATTATTTTGAACTAGCGGTCGACCGCACCGGTCGATCGAGCTAGCCGTTGAACAGTAACGGGCAGTTTTTAAAGAGTTGTTTATTTTTGTCTTTTTGTGTTTAAAATTAGTTTAATTAATATATTCTGAACTAATTACCTCCTAAACATCAGTAATTATGTTTTATCCCTAAACCCTAACCCTCTCCTATAAATAGGGGTGTTTGGGGAGAGATTGGTTACAACAATTATTGCTACAAAATTCAAAAGTTTAAGGCTTTCAAAAGTTCTTGGTTTTGTGCTAAATTCTCTCAATTTTCTGAAGGGTTTTCAAAAGATTTTCTCTGATTTCAATTTCTTTTCCTTACACACAAAAGAGCTTCAATTCTACTCATTATTCTCTAATGACCTTTGTAAGGGAAGAGATTTTTAAAAGAGAGAGTTTGTGGTCTTGTGACTACTCAGAGATTCTTGTGATTGTAATTGTGGAGTTGGGTACTCCGGTTGTAATTGTTTTTTGTGATAGTGGAAGTAGCTAGAATCCTTCTGGGGAAGGCGGGGAGTAGAGCTGGGTGCTCGAACCTCGATAACATATCCTTGTGTTTGCGATTGGTTTATTTTCTTGCACTCTTTACTTTACTATACTTGCTCTTATTCTTGCTCATCATAATCATTGTCATATTTACTTGCTTGCATTCATCTTGTGAATCTTGAATTGTAATTGCTTTAGCTTTAAATTTTTTATTTGCCCTTGGATTAGCATTGTCACCTATTCACCCCCCCTCTAGGTGACTTTTCAATTGGTATCAGAGCTTGGACTCTAGGTTTGGCTTAACATCCATAGAGAGATCCTTAAAACTTGCTAGTCAACATTTTCATTTCATTCATTCATCACTAGTAAACATGGCCGACAACATTAAATCCCCACCTAAATTTGATGGACTCAATTTCCCAATTTGGAAGGTTAGGATGACTATATTTTTGCAATCTTTAGGTAGCTTAGTATCCAAGTCCTTGACCAAACCCTATGAAGCACCCGATGGTGATGAGAGCACTTGGACCGACCTTGACTTTAAACTATATGAGGCTAACTCCAAGGCCCAAAACTCCCTATTAACCGCCTTGAATGAGGATGACCTTACACGGGTAATTCATTGCCAATCCGCCTATGAGATTTGGCAACACTTATTGGTCACACACGAGGGGACTTCACAAGTCAAGAGAGCTAAGATAGATCTCTTGAGGTCCCAATATGAGTCATTTAAAATGCTTGATGATGAGTCTATTGATAGTATGGCTACAAGGTTTACTAAAATCACTAATGGTCTTTCTTCCTTAGGTGATGACATCTCCAACGATCAAAAGGTGCGGAAAGTAATTCGGGCTCTTCCTTCATCATGGGAGATCAAGGCCACCACCTTGAAGGAGTTGAACGACAAGGACGAGATGGACCTCATTAGTCTCATTGGGAACCTAAAGACCCATGAGATGGAGAAGAAGGCAAGAGAACAGGCCACTACTTCAAAGAAGAAATCCATAACCTTCAAGACTTCATCCACCAATGATGACGATGAAGATGACGAAGAAGAAGATGAGGAGCTTACTCTACTTGTTCGCAACGTCAAGAGGATGTACCGGAAGAACAAACTCAACTTCCGGAGAAAATTTGAAGGCAAAGAGGAGCGGAGGATCATATGCTACAATTGCCGCAAACCCGGACATATCATGGTGGATTGTCCGGAGTTCAAGAAGAAAATGACTTCCTCCTTCAAGCCAAAGAAGCCGGAGGAAAAGAAAGCCTACAAAGCTACGTGGGATTCGGAAAGCGAGTCCGAAGAGGAGGTGGATCAAGCTAATATGTGTTTCATGGCAAACACACCCAAGGTAACCCCTCAATCCCTTGATGATGAAGATGATGATGTAAGTAAGGAAGTTCTAGTGCATGCTTTTGTGGAACTTTCTGAAACTTATGATAACAAGAAACTTGAATGCATAAAATTACAAAAGGAAGTTGCTTTTCTTAAGAATGAACTTGCTATGGTTTCTAAAGAAAAGGATAATATTTCTTCTAATCTCATTTCTATACAAAAAGAATTTAATGCCTACAAAATTTCTTGTAAAGCAAAATCTCCTATTATTGATGAACAAGAAATTTCTTCCTTTAAATCAAAATGAATGTTTTTGAAAAAGTTTTAAATGATTGTGCTTTTAATACCAAGAAACTTGAGAACATGTTTTCTAAAAAGCACACTTCACATGCTTCACAAGCTAAGAATTCTCATGCTCACACCACTCATGCTAAAGTTTCTCATGCTCACAAATCACACACTCACTTGCTTTTAAATATGGTAGAGTGTATAGATGCACATATTGTGGTAAAAATGGACATTTAGCTAAGTTTTGCTATGATCAACTAAATAGAACAAATAATCTTGTTTGGGTTCATGACACTAACCCTAGAGGACCCAAGAAAATGTGGGTACCAAAATCAAGTCTTAAATTGTTTGATGTAGGTTCACACCAAAGCTCCAAGACGTAGGGAGCGGTGGTACCTTGATAGTGGTTGTTCAAGACACATGACATGGGACATCAACAACTTCACAACCCTATCAAGGTACATAGAAGGTGGCACCGTCACCTTCGGGGATGACTCCAAAGGAACTATCATCGGTATAGGTAACATTCAAATTGGTGCATCTCCTATTATTGAGAATGTTGTTTTAGTTGATGGTTTGAAACATAATTTGCTTAGCATTAGCCAACTTTGTGACCGTGGACTTAAAGTTATTTTTGATGATTCTTCTTGCAAGATTTTTGATGTTAAATCTAATGATTGTATTCTTATCGGTTTTCGTGATAATAATGTTTATATCATTGACATGCTTAATTTAGATTGTTCTACTAAATGCTTGAATGCTTTTGATGAAAATTCTTGGCTTTGGCATAGAAGATTAGGACATGCATCTTTTGACCATATTTCTAGGATTAATTCAAAGGAATTGGTGAAGGGTATACCTTACTTGAATTTTGAGAAAGACCGCATTTGTAGTGCGTGCCAACTTGGGAAACAAACCAAGTCTTCCTTTAAACCAATCAAGGATATCATGTCAACTAGGCCTTTAGAATTAATTCATATGGATCTTTTTGGACCAACTAAAACTAAGAGTTTAAATGGAAGTAGATTTGCATTTGTTTTAGTTGATGATTTCTCCCGTTTTACTTGGGTTTTCTTTTGCAACATAAAGATCAAACTTTTTCTCATTTTAAGATTTTCAAAAAAGAGTTGAAAAAGAAAAAGGTTTTCCGATTTTGAAAATAAGGAGTGATAGAGGTGGTGAGTTTGTTAACCAACTCTTCATGACTTATTGTGATGAAAAAGGAATTAAGCATGAAATGTCTTGTCCTAGAACTCCACAACAAAATGGAGTTGTAGAAAAGAAAAATAGAACACTTCAAGAGATGGCTAGGACAATGATAAGTGAGTATGACCTCCCTCAATATTTATGGGCCGAGGCCGTAAACACCGCATGCTATATATCGAATCGTATTTATTTATGCAAAAATTCTTCTAAAACATCTTTTGAAATGTATCATTCTAGAAAATCAAATGTTGCATATTTCAAAGTTTTTGGATGCAAGTGTTTTGTTTTAAATACTAAGGATAATTTGGGTAAATTTGATGCTAAGGCTTATGAAGCTATCTTTGTTGGATATTCTTCTACTAGCAAAGCATATAGAGTTTTCAATAGATCTACACTTACCATAGAAGAATCCATGCATGTTAAATTTGAAGAGACTAATGTGGTTGTTGAGAATGTTGTAGAAATTGAACCATTAGGTGAAGACATGGAGAGACTATCCTTGAAGGACTCACCCGCTCAAGAAGAAAAGCTAGACCCTATTGGTGAAGTTCAAGAGGATAAGGAGGAAAGCTCTCAACCGCTTCCTAAAGCTTGGAGATACGCTACAAATCATCCGAAGGAGCTCATCTTGGGTGATGCATCTAGAGGAGTCACTACGCGCTCCAAACTCCATGACCTATGTGGTAACTTTGCTTTCATTTCTCATTTTGAACCCAAGGGCATTCTCGAAGCCGAGACGGACCCATATTGGTTGCTTACCATGCAAGAGGAACTCAATCAATTGAGCGCAACCAAGTTTGGCACCTTGTTCCTAAGCCCCACGATAGACCAATAATTGGTACTAAGTGGATCTTTAGAAACAAGATGGATGAGTCCGGAAATGTCATTAGGAATAAAGCTAGGTTAGTGGCCCAAGGTTACACTCAAGTTGAAGGAATTGACTTTGAGGAGACCTTTGCACCCGTAGCACGGCTTGAAGCCATACGGATGACACTAGCTTTTGCATGTTTTAAAATTTTAAACTTTTTCAAATGGATGTAAAAAGTGCATTTTTAAATGGTTTTATTAATGAAGAAGTTTATGTTGCTCAACCTCCCGATTTTGTTGATCATATTCATCCCGATTTTGTTTTTAAACTTGATAAAGCTTTGTATGGATTGAAACAAGCTCCAAGAGCTTGGTATGAAAGGCTTTCTAGTTTTCTCATTTCAAATGATTTGTTAAAGGCAAAGTAGACACAACTCTTTTTACTAAGCATGTTGATAATGATATTTTAATTGTGCAAATTTATGTTGATGATATAATTTTTGGATCTACTAATGAGCTTTTGTGCAAGGAGTTTGAAAAGGTAATGCAACTAGAGTTTGAAATGTCTTCCATGGGTGAGCTTAATTTCTTTCTTGGACTCCAAATCAAGCAATTGCAAGACGGAACCTTCATTAACCAAGCCAAGTACGCAAAGGAGCTAGTAAAGAAGTTTGGGCTTGAAGGATCAAAGGCTTGCAACACTCCAATGGCAACTACAACCAAGCTTGATAAGGACGATCAAGGTAAAAATGTTGATATTAAATTATATAGAAGCATAATAGGAAGTCTTTTATATTTAACGGCAAGTAGGCCGGATATCATGTTTAGTGTGTGTCTTTGTGCTAGATTTCAATCGTGTCCTAAAGAGTCTCATCTTATTACGGTAAAACGCATTATTCGTTATATTAAGGGCACAATTGGAATGGGTCTTTGGTATCCGAAAACTAGAGATTTTTCAATGACTAGTTATTCGGATGCCGACTATGCGGGTTGTAGAGTAGATAGAAAGAGTACTAGTGGGACATGTCAATTTCTTGGTAATTGTCTTGTTTCATGGTCCTCTAGGAAGCAAAATTCCGTAGCTCTCTCAACCACCGAGGCGGAGTATGTTGCCGCGGGGGCTTGTTGTGCACAAGTCCTTTGGATGAAACATACTCTCCTTGATTTTGATTTGCACTTTGATCATATAAAAATATTTTGTGATAATACTAGTACTATTCACATGACTAAGAATGCAAATCAACATAGTAAGACCAAGCACATTGAGATTAGATATCACTTTCTTAGAGATCATTTTGAGAAAGGTGATATAGATATTGATTATGTTTCCACGAATTTACAACTAGCCGATATTTTCACTAAACCTCTTGATTTTGCTAGATTTTCGTTTATTTGTGGAGAACTTAATGTTTGTATTATTGAATAGACATGTTTTTCATAACCCTTTTTGATGTATGACAAAAAGGGGGAGAATAAGTTTACATGGATAAAAATAAGTTCATTTGGTCTTGGTTCCATATGAATTTATATGTTTTGGTTTAATAAATTTTGATATGAGTTTTGTGTTTTATGAAATTGAGAAATCTTGTATATTGTTTCTATTGGTATTGTTTCAATTTGGTTTCATTTGATATCTTTTCTATGAATTCTTGTGTTTTAAGTTTAAATAATATAGCACAATTTGAGGGGGAGTTTTCTCCTCCCCTATATTTTTGTTTATAGCCTATTTGTTTTGTCATCATCAAAAAGGGGGAGATTGTTGGCCAAAAGGTTACACTCTCCATTTGTTTTTGGTTTTGATGATGACAAACCAAATATGAGCTATTTGGTACTAATAAAGTTTGTTAAGATGAGTTTCAGGTTTGTACAAATTTGGAGGCCATTGCTTGCTATTGCAACAACTTCTAGGTTCATGAAGCTATGAAGGCATATTGCACAAGGAAGGATCATAGAAGAAGAAGGCTCTAGCAAGGATAGCATGGCTCAAAGATTTGAAGATTGCCATGCAAATTTTATTTTAGTTTTATAGTTTAGAAGTTTGTTAAAGAATAGTGGATAGGTTTGAAGCTCTATCACACACGTTTTTGCGCACATGTTCAATCCAAAATGTTTTCCTATAATTTATACAAAAATATTTTGCATACAAGATTTTGCCTACAGATATATATTTATGTTTTATACTAATCCCTGTTCAAAAGTATTTTTATCAAAATCTTAATCTTTTTCTAAATTCTTTCTAAGTCTGATTTTTGACCAGTTCCGGTCGACCGGCCGGTCGACCGAATCTGTGTCAGGTTATACCGGTCGACCGTCCCAGTCGACCGAGGTTCTGGCAGATGCACGTATCCGTGTGCATGTCTGTCGGTCGACCGACACGGTCGACCGGACTATAGTTTTTGCTCTCTGGTTTTTCCGGTCGACCGGGACGGTCGACCGAATGCCTGTAACGGTCATTATTTTGAACTAGCGGTCGACCGCACCGGTCGACCGAGCTAGCCGTTGAACAGTAACGGGCAGTTTTTAAAGAGCTGTTTATTTTTGTCTTTTTGTGTTTAAAATTAGTTTAATTAATATATTTTGAACTAATTACCTCCTAAACATCAGTAATTATGTTTTATCCCTAAACCCTAGCCCTCTCCTATAAATAGGGGTGTTTGGGGAGAGATTGGTTACAACAATTATTGCTACAAAATTCAAAAGTTTAAGGCTTTCAAAAGTTCTTGGTTTTTGTGCTAAATTCTCTCAATTTTCTGAAGGGTTTTCAAAAGATTTTCTCTGATTTCAATTTCTTTTCCTTACACACAAAAGAGCTTCAATTCTACTCATTATTCTCTAAGGACCTTTGTAAGGAAGAGATTTTTGAAAGAGAGAGTTTGTGGTCTTGTGACTACTCAGAGATTCTTGTGATTGTAATTGTGGAGTTGGGTACTCCGGTTGTAATTGTTCTTTGTGATAGTGGAAGTAGCTAGAATCCTTCTGGGGAAGGCGGGGAGTAGAGCTGGGTGCTCGAACCTCGATAACATATCCTTGTGTTTGCGATTGGTTTAATTTCTTGCACTCTTTACTTTACTATACTTGCTCTTATTCTTGCTCATCATAATCATTGTCATATTTACTTGCTTGCATTCATCTTGTGAATCTTGATTGGTAATTGCTTTAGCTTTAAATTTTTTATTTGCCCTTTGATTAGCATTGTCACCTATTCACCCCCCTCTAGGTGACTTTTCAAGACTCAGTTAGTGATTAGTAAGAAATACTGTTAAAGGTGTGATATCCACCTAACAGTGATTTTAAGTGGACTAGCCATTCTGTTGATAAGAATAACAAGTAAAACTAGACCTGTCGGGGATCTAAATATTTTTTTACCGTCAGAGGTGTGATATTAACTTAACGGATTGGATTGAATCTTGTCAGAGGTGTGATATTAGCTTGACAAGGACATGAGCTAGAGGTGTACTGTTAACTTAACTTCATAGGTATTTCAGTTTCATTTGAAAAAAACTGAAGATACCACTGTCATAGGTGTCGTATTAAATTTGACAGTGAAGATAATGCTAGAGGTGTAATTTTAAACTTAGCACCAGTCATCTCGACTTCAATACAAAAGTTCATGTGAAAGTCATTATTATATGTGTATTGTTGAACTGTACAATGAATTGGATGCTAGAGCTGTGATGTTAAACTTAGCATCGCTCGTCTCAGCTTCGATATGGAGGCCTAAGAAAATTGACTGTCAGAGATTTAATATTGAACTTGGCAGCAACTTGATCACTGTTAGAGGTGTGATATTAAATTTAGCAGTAATTTATCAGAGGTGTAGTGTTAACATGACAACAAGAGTTGATTTGCGATATGAGAAATTTTCATGACTTACCATTCTATTGAGAAGAATTGACAAGTGAAGTTTGGAATGTCAGAGGTGTAGTGTTAACTTGACAATTTTGAAGACCATGTAAGGGAGCGACAAGTGAAAATATGTACTCGCTGGGGAGTATTGAAACTTTTCACTATTAGAGGTGTAGTGTTAACATAGCAGTGATTGAGCTTGTGGACCTACCGCCTCATGGAAGGGAATTCGTAGGGGACTTTGGTGGAGAAATAGAATAAATTATCAGAGGTGTAATATTAACTTGACGAACCCCACGAACCCATTGGGGATTAAGGAAAATGACTTGTCAGAGGTTTACTATTAATGTGACAAGTCTGTGTTCATTTCACCGAAAAATGGATACAAGTATTTTTGTGGTCCTACCATTCCGTGGGAGGGAATTGGTAAGGGATTTTGGAAGGGAATACATGACCAAGTCCCTTAGGATTTTTAGCAAACCCTCAGCTATCAACAGATTTAGTATGTCTTTATCAACTACCATTTGAGTTGGGCTAGCCATGCTATTTTCCTCAGCATGATGAGTTATTGAGGACTTATGTTGGACTTAAAGGCCAACATTTTTCTCTATTCTTAGCCTTCGAGGCATTGGATTTTGGTAGATAAATTAGAGAAGAGTAACAAGGATAAAACTGAAGTTTCAAATTTTGCCTTTTCTTCGATGTTTACATCATGCATTATGATGTAATCAGTGTTCGGTCGGTTCGACAATGATCGACCGTAATGTGATCCATTAAAGAAAGAAGCTTTTCTTTGGCGCTCTTTCAAACATCTTAGATCTGGAAGTTTTGATCAGAGGTGTAATGTTAACCTGATCATGAGAAGAACTATAATAATAATAGTACTTCTTAAGAATATGTCATTGATCGGCATCATGAGCGTATCGCCGTCTGGTTATGAGGCGATATGCTCCATTCGAGTAGACCGACTCTACTACAAATGGTCCTTTCTATTTGGGCTGAAATTTTCTTTTTGTCTTATGTGTCATCACCATGGGTCTTTTGACAGCTAAGACAAGGTCATCTTTCTTGAAAGTTCCCTCTTTGACTTTCTTGTTAAAAGCTCTGAAAATTCGGGCTTGATAAAGCTCGATTTACTGTTGAGCTTGCAGGCGTTTATCGTCCAATGCTTCCAACTCCTGGAGTCACAGTCGATGCTCTCCTCATTTGTCATCTCCTTTGTCAAGGCAATGTGTAGAGATTGGATCTGGATTTCTAGTGGGAGTACGGCTTCACACCCGTGTACCAAAGAGAACGGTATAGTTTTCGTTGGGGTTCTCACTGTTATGCGATAAGCCCATAAATATTCACCAAGCTTATCGTCCCAGTCACGTTGGCTCTTCAAGATGAATTTCTTAAGAAGTTTCTCAATAGTCTTGTTGAAGGCTTCTACATGACCGTTTGCTACTGGATAGTATGTCATTGAAGACACACTAGATCTTAAACTTATTGCAGAATCTTTGGAATGCTTGGCTGATGAACTGAAGCCCATTATCATGGACAACCCATCGTAGCACGCCAAAGTGGTAGACCACGTGATGTTTAATGAACTTGATCACGTCAAATATCTTTACCTCTCTCAAGGGGATAGCCTCTGCCAACTTGGAGAAGTAATCAGTTATAGCTAAGACAAAGCGGTGTCCTTTGAATGAAGGTGGGATGATAGGACCAACCACGTCTATTTCTCACATCTCAAATGGCCAGGAAGAAGTTGTAGGATGAAGATGTCCTGGTGGCTGATGAATGAAGTCACCATAGATCTGACTGGCGTCGCTTAGCGTAAGTGATGGCGTCAGGGAACATCTTTAGCCAATAATATCTAAGTCTTTAGAGCTAATCTTCAAGTTTTGGACCAGGTTGGTGAGCTCCACACATACCGTCATGAGCCTCTTTGAGTGCTTTCTGTGCCTCTTTATGTGACAAGCAGCGGAGGAGGATTCCATTATGCGATCGGTGAAACAGTATTCTTGTGATCGCATTGTAGTAGAATTTAGGGGCTTTTCTTTAATGGCAGCCGCCTCTTTAGGGTCATTAGAAAGAATGTTGTACAATGCATAGTCGATGTACGGGATTCGCCAATCCCTGAGCCCTGGAACTGTCGAAGTCTCTAAAGTTTCTTTAATTTGAAGGTTTCCTACTGGAATCTGATCATTTTTTAGGGAGAGTTTCGGACAGTACAAGTCATGGCTGTAGACGAGTACTTTCTCTGCCACTCTGGCTAGAAGAGCCAAGGAAGCAGTGAGGGATGCCAGTGAATTTGCATGCGCATTTTGCTGGTGAGGTACATGCTCGATATAGAAGTTTTTGAACCTCTCTGCCATGTGGATAGTTACGTTGTGATAGGGTAGTAAGTCATCATATCTGACTTCATACTCCTCGTGAACCTGGATTACGATGAGCTTTGAATCACTGTATGCTTTGTGAGTTTTAACGCCAATCTCATCGACGATTTGCATCCCGATCAAGAGAGAATTGTACTCTGCTACATTATTGGAACACGGCTCAATTAATGGGAATGCACGAGGGATTATGTAGTTCTGTGGGGAGACAAGTACTACCCCAACTCCTATTATAGTATTTCCTCAAGGACCCGTTATTGATGCACCATCGAAGAAGAGTTGCCACACCTGTTCCTCGAAAGACGTCTGGGTCAAGCAAATTTCAGCGATCTCGTCTTGGAGATCTTCATAAAGTTTGGTCATTCTAGGATCCAAATACTCAGCCAAGAAGTCTGCCACTGCCTGTCCCTTCACAGCTTTTTGTGGCAGAAATTGCATCTCATATTGGAGAGCAATATGGCTTATTTTGCCAATCGACCATTCAGTGATGATGGCTTCATCATAAGCAATCTTAAAGGATTGACTTTTGATATGATGTGTATGATTTGGCCTACCAACTAGTGTCGCGTCTTCTGGACGGCGAATACCAACGCCAAGCATTCTTTTTCGATCGGGTTGTATTGATGTTCAGCTCCGATCATTATTCTACTCAAGTAATAGATTGCCTACTCATGTCCCTGATCATTATTTTGGGCTAGCAAAGCTCCTAGAGAGTGATCCATAGATCGAATGTATATCAAGAAAGGTCTTCCTGACACTGGAGCTATAAGGACAGGTGGATTCATGAGGTACCGCTTGATTTTTTTGAACGCTTGTTGGCAAGCATCGTCCCAGATGAATGAAACACCCTTCTTCATCAATTTGGTGAAGGGTTGGCATCATCCTGAGATATTTGAGATAAACCTCCAGATAAGCTCTCTAAGATTCCTTGGAGGTTGCATCTCCTAGACGACGCGGGCTTTCTCTGGGCCGAGGTGGATTTCTTTGGATGTTATGACAAACCCAAGGAATTTCCCGCTGTCTACCCCCAGGAAAGATTTGGTAGGATTCATCTTCAATTGATGCGCCCACATGTTATCGAATACTGTTTTTAGATCTGCTATGTGATCACCTTTGGCACGGCTTTTCACTGTAATATCGTCTACGTAACATTTCACTGTTTTGCATATATGCTCGAGGAAAATTTCATTCATAGCTCTCTGGTATGTTGCCCCTGCATTCTTCAATCCGAAGGGCACCACAGTATAGAAGTACACCCCTAGTTGTGTCCTAAAGGATGTATTCTTCTTATCGTCGGGGTACATCTTAATTTGATTGTATCCAGAGAATCCGTCCATGAAGGACATTCGTTCAAACCCACACGCGCTGTCGATCATGACATCCGTGATTGGAAGGGAGAACTCATCTTTAGGATACACCTAATTTAGATCACGAAATCAATGCAAACTCGGATCTTTCCATTCTTCTTGGTAATGGGGACGATATTGGATACCTAATCAGGGGTTGTTCTTTTCTACTAAAATCGGAGTCTATAAGCTTCTTGACTTCCGACTGAATCACTTCCATTATCTCCAGGCGGAACCGTCGTTATTGTTGCTTGACAGGCTTTGCGTCCGGATTGATGTTGAGGCGATGCATAGCCATCTGAGGGTCAAGCCCGGGTATATCATCGTAGTTCCAGGCGAAAACATCTATATACTCTCGCACGAGAAATATTAGATCTTCCTTCTCGGGTGGTGATAAGCTTTTGCTTATAAAGATGGGCTTAGGATTGGCCTCATCTCCAGATTAACCTGGGTTATCTTATCCTCTATAGGTGGTGATTAGTCGCTAATGTTGCATATTAAATATCATATTTCCATACTTGTTTTAGAATAAAAGCCTGCATTGTCCTAATTAAATGCTAATTTTATTTGCAGGCCCATTCTTCAAGGAGATGAAGAGAAATGAGCCCAAAGCCCACCAAAATTCTGAATTAAATCAGAATTAATTCACACACACTGAATCAGGGCAAAATCAAGAGGTTGAAAACTGGTTGAGAAGAATCCTCTCAGAATCGATCGGTTAAAGCAAAGATCAAGCAAGTTTGATTCAGATTCTGACTGCATACATTTTAGTATTCGAATCATAACTTTTGCTACAGAATCTCAATTCTGATGATTCAAGATGATCCAGAAAGAAAACTGACAGAGCTACAACTATTATGTTGATCATTATTTTTAATTCTGTCATTTGATAAGTGATATTCAGCAATCAACAGGCCAACAAACTACAGATCAAAACTGAATATCCACCTCAAATCAAGTTTGAAGATAAGGGGAGTTCAAAATTGCCAGATTTACTTATCTTCATACTCCTCTACCCTCTCCATTTTCTCCTATAAATACCTGCACTCAAAGGCAAAAGGGACGACAATGCAGATTAGGATTTTAGACTACTTTTTCCATTTCTTAGTTTAGGTTTTTGTTTTTCTTTTTCATGTAATAGTAATTTTCATTTATGTAAATAAGAGGAGATTAGACTTTCATAAAAGAACAAGAATGAAGCTAGAGCTGGAGTGACACCGGTGTAAGATGAATTTCTTTTCTTTGATTGTTATGAGATCGAATCGATGTTTTCTCTTTGTATGTAGTTTCTTTTAGTCTTCTTCTTCTTTTCTACTTTACTTTTCTTTTTGGTACAACTGTGTTCCAAGTGAGTCTAAAGCATCGAAAGAGCCTTGCCTTTGCGAGTGCCACCGATAGCTCATGACGATGGAATTGTGAGTCTCTCTGTATCATTTCATGCTTGCGTATCTTGATGATGTAATGTGGAAGAGACCAACATTCGACTCTTATGGGCTATGCGCTGCTTGCCTCCAATTCAAGGTAACATCGAAGCTAAAAACTCAAGGTAAGCTTTTGGTGAAAAGAAGGTAAGTAACTCTTTTATTTCTTTCTTTCATTTTTGTAAATTAAATCACCATCTCTTCAAAAATCACTCTTTTTCGTCCACTTCATTTGTACATAGTCACTTTTATTGTTTTCTGAATTTTTCACCTTCTTCATCTTCCATTTTCTTCTAACATAACATAATTCTTTTTCCCTTTTCATAACTAAAAACAGAGAAGAACCTTTGTTTTATTTTCTTAAAAGATTTCAATAAAGAACTGTAACGCTTCCATCGCAAACCCTCCTTGTGGATCACGACCCGCATAGCCACTTGCTATAGCGGAAGAATTGAGCACTTGCACATTTTTATTATAAGTTCTGAAATTTCGTATTTTTTGTGCAGGTTTTGCCTCAATCAAATTTTGGCGCCGTTGTCGGGGAGGGTAAAACGGTTTTTATTGAAATCTAAATTTTTATTGAAATTTTTTAGAACTAAACGAATTTTCTTCTCTGTTGCAGGTTACAGGGCAAGCAAAGCAGGAAAATAAGTTTGCAGTGACATACAAGTGGTATTGGGCCTCTGCTCTAGAAAGCAGAGACCCATTGCCCTCTGAATTGCCTCGTTTCCACGGCGAAAGCCGCGGATCCGCGGCAATAAAGAGCTGACTACTAACAGGTTTTTGCAGGGCTGCTAGCTTTGCAAATTCTAGTTTGCTGCAATTATTTATTTCATATATGCCATCACAAAAACCTGCTAATAATCAACAGTAAAAGTTTGTTGCAAAAGTTAAAAATTGATTAGACGTTTGCATTTTTGGCGCGTGTCTTTTCAATTCATTTACTTTTACTGTTGAAGAGTGCTGGAGCAAGGTACGTATGCATTGCATTTAGCATAGGACTCACTTCTTGGTTGATTTATATCGCTTTGAGTGAATCTTACATATCTTGTACACTTGCACAAATTGATCTTAAGGGCACTAACCCTTAACAAGATAAGGTGGGGATTTGATCACCCTTCCTTAGCCCAAAAATCACATTCCAAGCACTCACTAACCCAAGCCTAACTAAAATTGAGTAGACGTTGGCCCTAGGGACATCTCGGACTCAATTAGGAGATTATCCTAAGGGGGGAAAATGTTGGAATCTAACTCCTGCAAAATCAGTGTCTAGGAAAGGGATTGAGGGCCGAAAGCCCGAAGGTTGGTGGTTATTTAATTAAGGAACGTCTTTGACGGAAAACCTCCCACCAACCTTGCCCTGACCTGGCTGATTAGCTTGTGGTTAAAGTCTACATTAGACCTCCCGTGGACAGTCTAACCAGTTAGGAGTCGTCTAGGTCCTAAGTCTACCCTAACTTAGGCTAGAATTTTTTCTTTTTGTTTGTTTATTTGTTTGTTTTTCTTTGTTTGTATTCTATTGTGTGATATGGACTATAATAATAATTTTTTCAACTACAATAATAATCCATATTACACACCGACTTCATTTTCGGATATTACCAACCCGGTATATCATAACTTTGACCAACCTAGTGTGCCGGATTGGTCTTATCCGAATCAATATGACCCATACCCCCCATCTAATAACTATAATTTCCATAATGATTTCAACTCTTCACCGAGTCAGTGGGGATTCACCTCCCCCGAGCATAATTTCCAACCACCTTGTCCTCCTTCTCTAACTAGTCCACAATATTTTCAAGAGTCATACTCAGTTCCACAAGTCCAAAATAGGAAACCATCAATTTTGGAACGGAGTATGCGTGAGTCCAAACAACAATCACAAAATCTGATGGACTCACAATTTCAATACCACTTCCAAAATAACTCTTCATCTTTTCAACAAGACAATGAACCCATCAACTACGAAAAGATGCTAGAAGCCATGACTCATGCTCAAAATGCTAGAAATCGTGACATAGATATGATGGTCGAATCTCTACGTTCCCACCGTCCTGATGTCACTTACCATTCTGTTAGAGCCGAAGAGTCATGTAGTCTTGGAAATCAAGATTTCATTTCAGAACAACCACTTGAACTTGCCCAAACTCCAAATTTTGAAAAAGATATTGACAGTTTAGCAAGTTTTCCTTTTCCTGAAATAGAACTTGAGAATGAATATGATCTTGAACCCCAACTTAGTGATTCAATGCTTCTTCCTGATTCAATAATGACTCCGGTATCTTCACCTGACTTCAATCTTTTCCCGGAGTCAACATTGGATCCTGTACCAATTCAAAATGAAATTGAATCACCCATCTTTGAGGATCATATTGAACTTGACCAATTATGCACTTTTGAAGATCCTATTGACAAATTGGCAAGTTCTCATTTTATGATATTGAACTCAATGAGATATGTGACCTAGATTCCCACATCTGTGATCCAGTTCAACTTTCTGAATCAATATTGACTCCTATTTTATTACCACACCTGAGTAATATTTTCGAGTCAGTTTTGATTCCCCCACCTATCATTCATGAACTTGAATCACCAACATTGAGTCACATTCCATTGTTGGAAAATACATGTGGACTGGAGTTTCAACTTCTTGACTTGGACCAAATTTCTGAACCTATTTCGACTCCTGAACCTTTACTTGACTTAAGTCACCTTCCTGAGTCGGTATTAGTTCCTGTCCTTCCTGAGTCCAAGTCAACTGTTCTATCATTTCATACTCCATTCTGGGACGAGATGGTTGACAAATTTGACTCCAAAATTAGTTATGGAATATGGAAATTAGATGGGGTCAAATATTTAATAAAAATCCTTCATGGATATATCTTTTTAATGGGTTATATTAAAGATAGTGCTGGTGGGTTCCTCCGAGACCCAAGAAAAGTTGATTGGGTCGCGTTTCGTGGACCAATCAGACCACCACCGGAACCACCACCTTAAGGTAACATTTTCCTTCCCTTTCTTCTTTTTCATGCATCTATGCATTAATTCATACATTGAGGACAATGCATGAGATAGGTGTGGGGGAGGGTCTAACATAACTTTTCTTTTTCTTTAAAAAAAATAAAAATAAAAATAACATTTTTCTTTACTTTTAAAAACTTTTTGAAAAATAGAAACAATATTTTGACTTATTTTTGTAAGAAATTAAGTTAATTTTAAGGAATAGGAAAATCCAAATTAGGATTTCTTATACTTGGTAAAAAATAAGATTATTGTTTGATTTATAGAGTTAGGAAGATAATTGTCAAAGTAATTTAGTCTTGATCTTTACCTTAATGAAATATGCACATTTCATACACTTACACACTTAGGGTTCAAAAATAAAGATTCTTATGCCTTATAAAAAAAAAAAAGTCTAATCATTGATTAGCTAGGTGCTTTGGCCTAAGCAAGCCTTAGTATTATGCGAAAGATGATTAGATAAGTTATAAAAAATATATATATAAACAAATCTAATTATTGACTAGCTAGGTGCTTTGGCCTAAGCAAGCCTTAGTATTTATGCGAAAGATGATTAGACAAGTTTGAAAAGAAAATCCTCTGATTAAGCTGGGTATATGTGTCTAATAAAGCATAAGTATTCACGCCTAAAAGAGGTTCATATAATAAAATCCTTAGTTTTGTGGCCTTGTTTGCTCGAGTCCTTAAGTCCTAGGGGTGTCTTCTCACCTGGTGCCCTAAGACCGTCTGGTTTGGAGTCATCGATTAAAGGCTCGTTACATGGGCAGATTAGAAAGCCTAAACTAAGGAATAATACCACAAATATATATATATATATATATATATATATATATATATACAAATAAAAATAAGGCATAAGAGTTAGAGTTAATGAACCCTTAGTCAAAATTTTCACTGTCACAAGGTGCATATGACTTAGGGTAAAGTAATAGACTAAATGAGAAGTACAATTTGACTCCTTACTTTGATTGATAACAAATTTTTGAATAGAGACTAAGTTTAGGAATGAAAAATTCGGTTTTCCTATAACTTATAGATTGCTTAGATCTTACAATCATATTTCAAATATTTTTCTCTTTCAAAATGATTTTTCAAAAAATACTAACTATTTGTTTCCCTTTCTTTATGGATTTTGTTGGTGCAATCCGCTGAAAACCCTCACGAGACAAAACTCGTCCTCTAGGGGAAACCTAGAGGTTTAACGGCTTGTTGCACATGCTCAGTGCAATCGCGCGACCTGCGAAAGTGGTATAATAATCCTTAGTATAGTTTAGTTCTTTTGCTCGAGAACGAGCAAAAGATAGGTATGGGGGTGTGATTAGTCGCTAATGTTGCATATTAAATATCATATTTTCATACTTGTTTTAGAATAAAAGCCTGCATTGTCCTAATTAAATGCTAATTTATTTGCAGGCCCATTCTTCAAGGAGATGAAGAGAAATGAGCCCAAAGCCCACCAAAATTCTGAATTAAATCAGAATTAATTCACACACACTGAATCAGGGCAAAATCAAGAGGTTGAAAACTGGTTGAGAAGAATCCTCTCAGAATCGATCGGTTAAAGCAAAGATCAAGCAAGTTTGATTCAGATTCTGACTGCATACATTTTAGTATTCGAATCATAACTTTTGCTACAGAATCTCAATTCTGATGATTCAAGATGATCCAGAAAGCAAACTGACAGAGCTACAACTATTATGTTGATCATTATTTAATTCTGTCATTGATAAGTGATATTCAGCAATCAACAGGCCAACAAACTACAGATCAGAACTGAATATCCACCTCAAATCAAGTTTGAAGATAAGGGGAGTTCAAAAATTGCCAGATTTACTTATCTTCATACTCCTCTACCCTCTCCATTTTCTCCTATAAATACCTGCACTCAAAGGCAAAAGGGACGACAATGCAGATTAGGATTTTAGACTACTTTTTCATTTCTTAGTTTAGGTTTTGTTTTTCTTTTCATGTAATTGTAATTTCATTTATGTAAATAAGAGGAGATTAGACTTTCATCAAAGAACAAGATGAAGCTAGAGCTGGAGTGACACCGGTGTAAGATGAATTTCTTTTCTTTGATTGTTATGAGATCGAATCGATGTTTTCTCTTTGTATGTAGTTTCTTTTAGTCTTCTTCTTCTTTTTCTACTTTACTTTTCTTTTGGTACAACTGTCTTCCAAGTGAGTATAAAGCATCGAAAGAGCCTTGCCTTTGCGAGTGCCACCGATAGCTCATGACGATGGAATTGTGAGTCTCTCTGTATCATTTCATGCTTGCGTATCTTGATGATGTAATGTGGAAGAGACCAACATTCGACTCTTATTGGCTATGCGCTGCTTGCCTCCAATTCAAGGTAACATCGAAGCTAAAAACTCAAGGTAAGCTTTTGGTGAAAAGAAGGTAAGTAACTCTTTTATTTCTTTCTTTCATTTTTGTAAATTAAATCACCATCTCTCAAAAATCACTCTTTTCCTCCACTTCATTGTACATAGTCACTTTTATTGTTTCTGAATTTTCCACCTTCTTCATCTTCCATTTTCTTCTAACATAACATAATTCTTTTTCCCTTTTCATAACTAAAAACAGAGAAGAACTTTGTTTTATTTTCTTAAAAGATTTCAATAAAGAACTGTAACGCTTCCATCGCAAACCCTCCTTGTGGATCACGACCCGCATAGCCACTTGCTATAGCGGAAGAATTGAGCACTTGCACATTTTTATTATAAGTTCTGAAATTTCGATTTTTTGTGCAGGTTTTGCCTCAATCAGGTGGTTCATGTTGTTCAAAGCGAATATCTTAGAGAGTATTTAGGTGTTTGATCAAGGATCTATATTTGACTGGATCATTTCTTCAATCCATCTTCCGGTTGGCTTGTTGAAACTATGTTTATCAAAAGGTCTTTGAAGATATTGTCGACACTGACATCTGAATCCCACGATGACATGCCTGATGAGTGATTAAGATATAATGACCCTTCAGACTCAGAGGCTGACAGGATTGGAGTTGACACATAGCCCAATCCCCTGCGAGTTCGATGATAATAAGTAGGGGCTTTCCCTTTTGGAATGAAGGATCGAAGCAGTGTTCTCTTTCCTTTGCCAAAGTTCAAGCCAGGACCACTTGTTAGGTCATACCCCATGCTCTCCATCATTCTGACTACATTTGACTCGTAATGAGAGAACTATGGAAGTTCAGTCTCGCTTCTGAGTCTCCGCAAGTTGTTGGTTTGGACTTGACTCTTCTGAAAAGGATCGA
>JAVJIF010022189.1:0-59897 GCA_038442645.1 Agave tequilana
TTTTGCTATGTTTCAACAAAATTTATGATCTTTGGTAGGAAATAATCTAAAATAATAATGCGACTAGATGTATTTTAATAAATCATTACAAGTGTAATCTAGATAATTCTAATCTTGACAAATATCACCACAATACTCAGCTACTTGAATAAATCCCATTTGCAATATTAAGATCAGTAAATCACAAGCTTTACACAGAATCACACAGTCTCACAATTATATTGGACAACAGGAAGTAATCATAAAGTTTTAGAGATAAACAGTGATGTAATCTAACAAATAATCTGACTGATGAAATAAAAATCACCTACTGAGAAGGTCGTTCTCAGGTAATCGTATTGTTGTTGCTCTTGTGGTTGACTTGTTGATCTTGTACTAGGCCCTGATGTTTTATTTTGTTGTGGTTGCAAGTAAGAAGCTCACATCGTCAAGATCACCACGCAATGAGAATCATCCGAATTAGAGCCCGGATGTGAAAGTTATAGCCTGAAAATGAACCTGGCGCAGAAGTACTGCAGCAGCGGCACTGTAACAGTTGCAAAAATACTGTAGCAGCCTCGGTACTGTAGCAAGCACTGTAGCAGTTGCAGAAATACTGTAGCAGCCGCGGGTACAGTAGCAGCAGAATTATTGTAGCAACAGAAAATTTTATGATTTTTTTTAAAATATTTGTGGAAAGAATATTTTGAAATGTGGTTGGGATTTGAGATAATGATAAAGTGTGAGAAGAATGGGTAAGGGATAACTAGATATTGGTTTCACACCAAATCTATTCAAATTGAGATTTCACATACCAATTCAACAAGAGATTTTCATTAAAAAATAACTCAATTTTTAATAAATTAATCTTTATTACAAATCTTATTGACTCATGCCTTTATATAGGCTTACAAGACTACAACTTTTTTCACACAACTGATATGGGACTAAAATAAAAGAAAAGACTACAACAAAATACAAGAATAAAACAACTCAACATAAAAGAAATAAATACAGACTCCAATAACTGAATGAATAACTTCGTGGCACTTCTGGTCGTCAGATGTCTGCATCAGAATAAGTTCTAAAGGAGCAGTAGCAACCGAGGAATCAAGAAACACATGAAACAAGAGATACATTCAGAAATCACTGAATCAACCTTTTAAGCAGCGGCCCAACTCACTCTTCCTCGGACCATCCTGATACCGAATGAGCTCAGACATCATCAGGAAAAATTTCTTTGTACAAGCTTGTGACGACCCTTATCACAAGCGTATTACCAAGCTTCTCCATGTTAGCTAGCTAGAAAGAAAAGGAAAAAGAAAAGCAAAGAAAAGAAGAAAAATCCTTGAATCGATAAATTCTTTGACAAGTTTAAGCATGTAGTTCAAAAAAATGGTGTGTGCAAGCGCCTCTTTAGGAGATGAATCCGAAGTCTTCCTTCTGTCCAAACTTTCCCTTTACGCGTTACCAAAGCAACAATCTAATCGTTTCGAGTTTGGTGCATTAGAAAGCAAAAACACATGAAAAGAGTCAGGTTGATAGCAAGTAGTAGTGTTACCTATCTAGAAGTAGCATTACCAATTTTCGAACCACAAGACAGAAATCAGTTCATGTTCAATAAACTGAAGGCCACATGGTGAGTTTCAAACCTCGAACTAATTGCATTAATCTCATGCAAGATAGCAATGCCAAGATACAACAGGTTTAAAAAAAAAACAATAAATACAAGTTGACTACTCTAGGCAAATAGATTTCTACTACAAGAAACAACATTAATCTTAAAAATAACAAATTGCAATTAAAGTAGCAGTATTTCACTAAATACAAACAATACCCAAGAAATATGTATATTTATAGTGATTCAGATAGTGATGGAGCTAGATTAGGCATTAGAAATTTTGGTTTCTACATCAAACTGAGTTCTAGTCAAGGATAACAAGGACACATGTAAATGTACCCAACCTACTGGCTAGCTATGTACATTCAACCCGAACCAAGAAACAAAATACAAGCAGGTGGACGTATCTAACTCTGTACAAAACACAACAAGAGAGGAACGTGCATTAACTTCATACCAGAGCTTCCTCGTCTTCTTCGGCCTGGCCTTCTTGCACGGTGTCCCTTGATCAGATCTCTGCTTACATGACTCCACATCAAGAACAACCTGCAATCCCAACAACTCTTCATTGCGCCCGTCAGTCTCCAATGCCAACCAATTCATTATCTTTCACTGTGAGCAACTCTCCAGTGTGCTCATCAGTCCCAATGCCGTTCAAATCATTCTCTTGTGACGCCAATGTCTCGCCATGGTGTTCATCAATCGAAATTCCGTCAAATCTTCTTGTTCTTGTGATGCCCGCGATTCCACATGGTGCTCGTCATCGCGATGCCATTCAAATCTTCTTCTTGTGATGCCAAAAGGTTTTCATCATGCTCTCCAATCTTCTCACCATTCAACTCCTCATTGTGCCCATCAACATCAACCCCATTCAAGTCCTTTTCCTGCACTTCCTCCCTCAAACAATGCCAGTGACCACCTGCAACAATGCTCCTGCTCCTCTTCAGCTTCAGAATCAGCCTAGGCTTCTGCTCACCACTATCCAATTTCGACATCGACATGGGCTTAGTGAACACAGGACGACCCGAACTAGGCTCACCCTCGGGCAATTTTATCTTCCGGGGCCGGCCACGACCGCGCTTCACAAGCGGCCGAGGACGGAAGGGTTTAGGGAAGGGCTTTTGGGCCTGCCGCGCTTGCGGGGGCCCGACCCTTGGGTTGGGGGCTAGGGTTAGGGTTAGGGTTAGGGGTTTGGGGAGAATGTAGGTGTTGGGGGAGGAGGAGGACTTGGAGATTTCGCCGGCGAGGAGGAGCTTGTGGAGGTAGTAAGGGAGGAGCTTGGAGTGGGCCCACGGGAGAGACTCATAGTGGGATCGGATGTAGGCGGAGATGGCGGGTTCCGTGGACCCGTGCTTCTCGGCGAGAGCCCTGATCGCACATTGCACCATCTTGCATTTGAGAGAGAAACAATTTAAAAAAGAAAAAATAAAACTAAGAAAAAAACCAAGAGAGCAGATGAAAAAAGGGAGGAAAAAACAAAAAAACCTCAGAATAAGGAGGGTGATCAGGTGTGGGTCGTCTTCTCCTCCTCTTGACTGCAACCTCAGCTTCCTCCTCCATTGGAATTGGAAGCGGAACAGAGAAGTCTCTCTCGCACTGTACCGAGCCCGAGGAGAGACTGAAGCAAAGGACTGGTGTCTGTTGCCCTCTCGGCTCTCCCCAAAAAAACAACTTTAAAAATGGACCTTTTTCACTCTCACAGTGACGGTTGCCTGTCATCTGTCATGTGCGACGCGTGTGACGCACATACCGGGTCGAATTGGCTTTACCATTTTCCGGTCTGGACCCGACATTATATATGATGTAGTACACTATTTGAATCTGAACTTTGGGAGATGAAAGAATTACCACGCGAAAACTACCTCAAAGTTTTAATATTACCTAAATTTAATATTTGGGTTTGTTAGCTTAAAAAATTAGCTGAAAAATTTTGTGTTTAATTAAAATTCAATGACTCTTTTATTCTATTCTTTTCTTTCCAATCGGTATTTCCTTCTTACTAAACCCGAATCCTAATAATAAAAATCATTTTCTTTCCCTTCCTCTTCCTCATCCGTAAATCTATCTTTTTTCCATTTTTTCTTCTTCATTTCTCTCTTGCTAAACCTTTGTTCTACACATAGAGGGCATTTAGATGTATCATGTCACGCTATGCCATTAATTTTTAATCATTATTTCCGTTGATTTTTTATTACACTATTAAATGATCTAATTTAATAAAATGGCTTGAGGCACATAAAACAAAATAATTAATTACTTATGATATTTACGACAAGGTTTGAATTCAAAATCTTTTAAAACCTAGAGCTTTAATATCATGTCAGAGAATACGATTATTCACCTTATTTAGTTCAGCAGGGGGGAGGGGAAAAAAACCAACAACAATGCGATGTAAATCAACTATTTCAACTGACTCGACAAGCAATGCAACAGCTATTGTAACGTTGTCAGTTTTTAATCACATTAATTATTTAATTATTAACCTTTATACTTAATTATTTAGATAATCTTCAAAAATTTTGGCAGTATCTTCTTTGAAATATGGAGTCTGCCCCAATACAATAACTCAATTTTGGCTAACATCAGCCTACTATCAATATACAATATCCACGCAATATATATATCATTAAAATCAAGTATGATACAGTTGAACATTTTGAAGAATAATCCCAATTATCTTCCTGCTTATTATGAGTAGTGCAACTCAATATGTCTCTGATTCTTTCTATTATCTGATACTTGTTTTTCTCATTTTCTGGACACACACATGTCCTAATATTTTATATAATATCTTGTGTTATACAACTCCTAATCTGATTGTCTATCTCTTATATTCACCTAGAGATTCATCGATCACATACACTTTAATATATATTACTTAAAGACTTGATGATACATTACCATATAACATATTCATATACCACTTATACTCATTTCACAATACATTCATGTTTTACATATAACCACGGTCACAATCACATCTCTCGGAGCTTATAATCTTACTTAGTTTAGTTTACAATTCGTTATTGTTCTTCCAATAGACATATGAGATGTAAGACATGCAGACATCACATAACATTCATGATAGTATCTAAATATAATCGTATGTTCATACATGGTGAAATACATAACAACCATATTCATATACCGAATGTCACAAACAACCACATCCATATACCAGATGTTACCAAAACCATATTTATATACCGAATGTCACAAACAACCAAATTCAAATACCGAATGTCACAAACAACTATATCCATATGCCATGTGTTACAAACAACCACATTTATATACCGGGTGTCATAAACAACCACATCCATATATTGGATGTCATAAATATATATTCGTGCATGCTTTTAATTGACAAAGTAAAAATCAAGACATCAAAATTTGTACCAAGCACACTTCAATAAAATAATAATAATGCTCCCCTTCAATCACCTACGGTTCAACCCAGTCCCTTTCTCTAATGTATTAAATAATAATAATATTTTCTTCAATCACAACCCAGTCCCTTCCTCCAATATATTAAATAATAACAATACTCCCCTTAGATCACCTCCAGTTCAACCCGGTCCCTTTCTCCGATATATTAATAAATATTATGCAATAAATGACATGCATGCATACAGTTGCACACCAATATGCATAAACAAATACTACAGCCACAATGATCATACACATATGCACATTTTATCATAAACACATTCATATCCATATCAATATGTCACATACAGTCAAGTTCATACGATTTAACTTTTTAGTTTGTTATCATAGTTTTAAGGAATTTTTATAGTATCTAAGAGTTACTAAATATATATAATGCATGCGACTTAATAGTCATAGTATTTTATCGGTCAAGTTTTAATTTATACCACCAGTATTTTATCTTCCTAATCGTATTACTGATTTATCTCTTATTATTTAGTTAATATGCGAAATTCATTATCAATTGCCTTTTTTATCACCAAGTAAACTGACTATTGATTATAACCGATGTAAATCAAATTTTCTCAATTCCTTCTGATACAGTTAATAGTTACATAGCAATTCCTATGTCACATGGTTTATCAACAAATTCTACATTAATTATCCGTAATTCAATCAAGAATTGATTTTTATTTTTTATTTGGTTCAAACTGGTGTTAACCTCAGATTCCACCAATACCGGTCTAACACTACGGTTTATTTCATCATTTCTTGATTAGGTTAAAGATAGAAAAGCTAACTATAATTCATGTTTTTAATAATGTCTTAACCATGATTCGCAGTTACTAGCCACCACTTAGTTATATTCTCAATTCATTCTACATGAATTCTATTATCATAATATTTATCGAGCTAACTAGATATTGTCTGAAATTATATATTTAATCAGTTCATCCCAACATTTGCCACCATCCATATTATTCTCAATTCATCAGTTATAATTCAGAAAACTCTTACATTGTATATATACCAGTTATTGAAACTAGATTTTCTTACTAACCCATTCAAATATTGATTTCAAATCTCATTCAATTTATTCAGTTTGGTGTTAGTCCTAGACTCCATCAATATCGGTGTCACCACTACTGGTTATTATAACACCAGTTTCACAATTAACGATTTTCAACTATTAGTTCTTTGAGTGTTTGTTTTATCCCCGCTAAACACATTTGTTTCTATTAATTGCTAATTAGTTGAATTACTGGTCTTAACCGTGTTAATCAATGGATTTCAATTTCTACTGATACCAGCACTTGCACAACACTTCCCAATATACATGGTTTAAATCCTTAATTTTTTGGTCACGATCATTATTAGCATTAAAGTTTTAAAGCATAATGCTCACAGCTTTCACAAGACCGAGGGAAAAAAAACTATACTTACTTCATATGCAGATTGGATTTCGATCCTAATACAGTCTACTTAATCATATACGTTCATCTACTCCGCTGATTGCTCAGAGTTCAGTCTGTACGAGCAGTTATCTTGCTTAATTGGATAATAATAATTTTATAAGTTTTCGATTATTGATTACCTTACAACAATTTCAATTTAGGGTTCACGATAAATTTTAATTAAATCCCTATTCACATAAGAGGTTCAATTCTTAGCCATACTTAGCCAATTGTTACTTGCCATCAGTTCTCATCAATTCAAATTAAATATTTATTTACCAGTTTTTTGATATTCGACTAATTGGTCTCTACTGTTCGTATAAAATTTTATTTCTATATGCGTATCCAGTATTAATTCCATTTATTCACACCACATACACACTCACGCCATTCTTGGTTATTCGGTTCTTTATCTGGGTAAATACCCGTAAACATATTCGTCATATTTCAAGTTAACAATCAATACTCATGATTCAAGTCATTATCATTCATTTCACATGCCCACACCATACAAACTTTATTACTACCCCCTTATCATTACCGTACACAATTCATTATGTTCCCCATTCATTTCTCTACATGGTCCATTACCTCGTATGTATCATGCTCACAAGCATATCTATGATAGCATATTCACGTATATGCATAGAGCATAATGATTGGTTAACATACCAGATTTACTCACCCCTTAATCATATTCCTTATTCCAATAGATCAATATTATCAATATAATTAATCATTCATTATTATTACTTAATTAGAAAACTTATAACTTGAGTGAGGACTTTCACTTACCGTTGTCAGATTTGTCGATCCCCCAATCAATCGACGTCATATACTGACACCATGAATGCACAACTCTCATTTCTATGAATCAACGACTCCAGAATCATGCGAATCAGTCCGGAAGGATTTATAAAAATCAATCCTACTCCAGATTTTCTCCAAATGAATTACCGAAATTCATTCCTCATAGAAACAATTAATTTAATTATCACATAAATTTCTAAAAACATCCCATTAATACAATATTAACATATAAATCATGGATTTAATAATCCGGGTGTTTACAACTATAGCAGTCACAGAACCATTTTTCAATCACCTATTTGAGGCCGGACAATAAAGTATGTCTGTATAGTGGTGAGGATGAGAAGGTAAGTGGCAGTTGCGCATACGATCGAATTGGTTAATAGACTTAAATTAATGTCTGAGACACCCAAATCAACTCTTTCAAAAAAATCCTAGTTTCTCAGCAAAAGTTGTTGTAATTATTTTGATACTCTCACTTCATAACTCAGCTAGTTATGTCCACTTATAAAAAATACATGAGACTAAAAATAAATTGGATGATCCACTCACTCCATCCATCTTAATCTACATATTATAAAAGTTTATAAATGAAAAATCATGCTACTTGAAAGTCAATATCTTATGCTGTAATACTCCAATCGGAATACGTACTTAGATACATATTTTGAATTTTTGATCATATTTTTTGATTTAATTTTTTTTTTATTTATTTTATGATTATTTATGTGATTGTTTCACTTTGGATTTGAATTTGTGAACTGAGTCAGCCCTACTCTGAACCGAGGACCCAATCCTAGTATACTAATCGATTTGATATTTTTAGTGGTCAGTTTGATCGATTTTCACTTCAAATATTATTTTCTAATATTATAGATTTTCATGCTTTTTCAAAAATTTTCTTAATTATTTTAATAAAATCTCCAAAATCGAGGTCGATCAGTTATTACTGATTGATTCCTGAATTTTTAATTTACCAATAAAGTTGAATTTCTAGAAGCTGCTTTCACATTATCTCTTAAAATAATATTTGCTATCTTAATGTAATTTTTGAATTTTTTCTGAATTTATCAAAATTTCGCCGGATTCGGTGTCGGTCGTATCAGCGGATAATTTCAGGATCTTTAATTTAAAAATAAGATTGAATTTCTTGAATCTGATTTCATCATGATACTCAGTATAATATTCTTGATTTTTGAAAATTTTGGGGATCGTTCTGAGATACTTGATTTTCAAACGATTCCGGTATTTTTTCGAAAGTTTTCCGCATCCACGACCAAACTCAGGGATTTCACCATTCTAATTATCTTCCCATTTTCTTCCAATTATTTTTTTCTTTTTTCTTTTTTCTCTTTTTCCTTCCTTCCTTTTTCCTTCCATCATATTCTAAAACCTTCTCCATTTTTCTATTACATTTTACACCCTTTCACCAAAATATCTCCTCCAAAATATTCAAACCACTCAAGACACATCTCCTATCATCTTGGCCAGCCAAAGCCACCTCACCCCCACCATTTCACCATAAAATCCTAACCCTAATCCCCTTTCTTTCTTCTTTAACTCTAACTCCAAATACAACCCCTTTCCTTTTTCTTTCCTTTTCATTTCTCCATCAAAACCCTATCACCACCCACTCCTCCTTTATCTCCACCATAACCACAACTTCTACATCTCTCTACCATCATCTTATTTCTCCTCCATCTCCATTTATTCCACCATAAACTCCAAACTCCACCAAACTTCCACCATCTCTTTTACCTTCTTCAATACAATAACCAACTACAAATCCTTCAACAAAACCACCTCCACTCCTCCACTACCTAGGCCGGCTACTACCTCAAGCCCTAGGTCGGCCATCCCCTCTCCAACGATGTCTCCGGCGACCATTCCGGCGACAACTCCAACATCTTCTTCAACATCACCTTCACCACTACCACAACTCCTCCTTCGCTACTTCCTCTTATACTTCTCTCTCCATCACCACCACCTTCACTCTTACCACCATATCACCACCCCCATCACCTCTACTTCAACCTCCAACATCACCTTCATCATCATCTTATCACCTTTCTTTTTCCTTCTCCAACAAAATCCAACTCCATCACCTATACCAACACCATCACCCTTCCCTTCTCCTCTCTCTCATCCTCCTTGAGGCTGGCCACCCCCCTTGGCCTCACCAAGTGGTGGCACACCTCCAAGGGCCAGCATTCACCAAGGGGCCAAGACCCCGTTCATTTCTCGCTTTGGTGTTTTTCCGCTACGGAGTTCCTGCATGTAGCTTTCTGGAGTTCTCAACATTTGCTTCGTGTTTGTATTTAGACGAGTGTCCTCGTCTTGATTAGGTATCCCGCTTTGACGGGTTTATTGTACTGGTATTTGTATTTTCATAGATTCGTGTGAGTTATAATCTGTGGACATGTCGTCACTTATATTGAGTCGATATACTATAATGCGTGTATTAGGGAATTTTTTAATACTCGTACATATGCTATGCTTGCGATGATGTCTATTACATGTATGTGCGTGACACTAACACTTCTACAAGTACAGCCTTCGGACTGTGTTTAGCATTCGGACTGCGTTTAGCTTCGGGCTACCTACGCCTAACGGTGAGTCTAGCGCTCAGCGCTTTAGTGCTAACTCCACTCGAGTGTAGTTACACTGTGAGCGATAATTGTACGTTAATCGTGGCATCATCACGAGCAGTATCTACGCTGAGTGTGATGGCCTTTAGCACTATACGCCAGCCTTGCTAGAGCATGTTTAGCTTCGCTTGGTTGATGTTCGCCATTATAGCTGCTTTATTCTGTTACCATGATAGTATGCATGTATGGTATTAACATTCCTGCAGGTACTTACTCGGCCTTACGACCCTTCAGCTCTTATAGGCTTCATACTCACTTCTTTGAAAGAGGAGTGCGTTTAAACTATCAGGTCTCTCAGCTTCGCCAAGTAGGCGTGATTAGCGCTCAGCGCTTTATTCACTAGACTTGTCTAGGCAGAACTCTGCCGGATTTTCTACCGCATTTTAAGTCGAGTCGTCGCGGTAACTCCGCCAAACACTTAGTGATTAAACATTATTCGCTGATCGTGTCTCCAATATTGCCTAGCTCTGTTTGACTGTGCTTGGCTGTTACGCTATCACTTGACTTACTATTTCTTGATATGCTAACACTTGTCGTACTATCACTTGACATCTGTCATGTTATTACCTGACGTCTACATGCTATCACCTGTTATCTGCTTGGTCACTTGTCATCTACATATTAACACCTGATACCTGTCATGTTTAACTCTTGGTTCATGACTATCACATTACGAAAATGTAGTAGCTGATCTCTTGATAAGTACTCCTGTTATGCATGTACTCCTGTTACTCCTGAACCCGTTATGTTTCTGCTCATTCCCGTAATCTGATAATTACGCTTAATAAGTTATAAAAAGAACAACTTATACTGAAAATGGAGGGAACTGATGAATGTCGGTATGATGCCTTACTTATAGTGGTGGATTACTGAATTGTAATTCGTGTTTGGGTGCTTTTAGGCATCCGGAAGATGCCTGTTTAGGTGATTTTAGCCACCCTAGGCTGTGTCCCAGGCAGGACGGGAACCACTATATATAAAAGCCATCAGTTCTTCATCAGCCTCCAATAACCAACGTTGACTTACTTATATATGGAGGTATGTGTGTTGAGATGTACACCAAGACACATACCTAGATATATGGGTCGATCGAGTAATAATAATAAGATGCCAAGATAATAACTCGTTGTCTTGCTTTGCAAACTGGGTTATACTGCTGGTTTTGCCATATTTGCTTCTATCGGGTTTTAATTCAGATTGTTTATTTTTATTAATCATTATTATATTTTATGTTTACCACCTGTACGCTACTCCCTTCTTGATATGGCTCATGTTCCACTGTAATTATCCTCTTAACTCGATCACTCTTGGTTCTATGCTGATTTCTCATTCATGTATAGTGTGCCTATGCTCATGACACAGTTTTCAATGCATATCTTTTAGCTTGAATTTATCGATACACTGTGCCTGTCCATGTACGCAATTTGGCACTTGCATAATCACTCGTTGGGTTACATCTGACAACCCTGAACTCGTATGTTCAAATTTTGAAGCGTGGAGCGTAGCGAAACCTTTTGAGAAGATCTAAGTGGCTCAGCGGAAGTGTGGTTGACGCCTATAGCTCTTTACCCCCAGCCCTTCTCTTGATCGGCTCTCGAGGCTCCTCTTGTTGCTCGTGAGCACTTCTCAGCTTTTAATTATGTATATTTCTTTGTAAATCATACTTTTATCTTCTAGAGATGTAATATTTCTGTAATATTGTATTACTCTTTGTGATAACTATATTCTTGTACTTTTCTATTAGAATGTATATTACCTCTCGTGCTTCCGTACTCTAATTCTTACCTGTACTGATGCTTAGCATATATATGTGAGGGTATTTTTTACCTACGTATATATGTCGCAGTAATGTCTCCGTACCCGCGGGATGGGGGCGTTACACATGCATTAAAGGGTTGTAAAATGAACACTTTTTTATTATTAGAAAACTATTCATTTGGTAAGAGGGTCCAAGCTTAAAATCTCGAAAGACTTGGCTTGGGAAAATTGCAAGAGAAATAAGTGCTGACACTCTAAAAAGACAAACTCCTGACAGCTCTTCAACTAGTCAGAACGTTCTCTAACTTGTCGACATCTACAAAAAACGAGTCGCGGACAAGTTGATAGCCAGTTCAACATATCCCTAGGAACAAAATAGAAACTTAGACTCTGCTGATCCAGTGAAGCAGACAGCAGGCCAAATACTTTTTTTGAGGCTAAGTCAGCTTAATACTTAGCCTCACGTAAGCCCAAGGTGCTAGCCTCGCTTGAGAGTCCAAATTTGTCTCACCTCACCTTGAAGTCCTTCACAGGTCCACAGAGAGCTAATTGATAGCTGCGCCTGAAGTTTTGCATAGCTACATAGAAGGCTAACTTCTAGCTTTTCTGAAGCTTTGCACTGCTCTGTTAAAAAGCTTTCAGCCCCGCATACGGAGCTATACTAGCCTCGCGCGAGGCTAAACCCAGCCTCGTACGAGGCTTCCCGCACCGTATGAGAGGGATGGTCAGGTCAAATATTTGACCTAGTATTTAGTGGGCTAACCCCACTACATTAGTGGGGTTAATGCCACTTTAAGTGGGCAGTTATAACCGCCCACTTTGCCTCATGTTCAGTGGAAGAGGCCAGGTCAATAGGCCAATTTTAGGCTCGCGCGAGCCTGTCTAGCCTTGCATATGGCTCATTTTTAGGTTCGCACGAGCGTAATAACCTCGCGTGAGCTCAGAATAGCCTCTGGCGCAAAGCTGACTGACTGTTATCAGTCATGACTAAATTCTAGGGGCAGTTACACCCCTCAAGAGCTTATAAACACTTATAAACAGCTCATTTGGAAATGAGATCAGGGCAGAAGGAGTAGGCATTAGGTACGAAATACAGAGGCATTTTGCACGCATTGAGCAGGCGTTAGAGGCATCAAGCTGAAGGCATCGAAAGAGCTACAAGGCTAACTTTTCTTATTTTTCAGAAGCTCCAAAGAATTATTTCTCTAAGTTCAGGGTGTTAATACTCTAAGGCCATCCTCCCTTTCAAGAAATTTCTGGAACCAGGCGAAAAAATATTCCCAGGAAATAGCATTCAAAAATCGATTGATCGCATCATCAACGGGACAAAGTGATCGCGCGCTAATTAGACTCCCACCGGCACACTTTTCAGAAATCTCAGAGGAGAATTCAACTTGTAATTTTTTCTTTTGATTACTTATAATTTTCTCTTTGACTTTCAGTTTTCCCCAATTGATTTTTCAATGAAAAACAAGATGGCGACTATTGCTAAAGAATGTGTTCTCCACTGGTGAGAATCAAGTGTCTCAATACGACGATCAGACTCTTGGATCTATTGCTGAAACATTGGTCATTCACTTTGACCAAGAGAAGTTCAAACAACTTCTCTCTAGGGGTATCAAAAGTCCCTTACATGTGCACAAGCATAGAAAGGTCAGCGTAGCTGAAGTACCCTTAGCTATTTCTGGGAAGCAAGCCCCTGTTAAGACTATTAAGATTCTCTGTGAACCTAACACGGCATCATGCGAAGCTAAACAGGCTCTGCGAGCCTAAACATGCTCCACGCGAGCCTATAATAGTCCTAACTGGGACTAAATTAGTCCCACGCCAACATTCCAATGTTGCACGTGAGACTATAAAGGTTCCATGCGAGCCTAAAACAGCCTCCACCAAGATTATGTGGATTGTAAAATTCACAATCGCCTCTCTTGATTCAGCTTCGTGCGAAGCTAGGATAGTCTTGGATTACCAAGCTCACTCTACTCCTCAGCTTTGCCTCTCTCGTGAGGCTAAAACCAAAGCACCTCGAGGTTACCGTAGCCCTGCTTGCTTCAACAACACTGATGGGCAGTGTTAAGCCTGCACACACAAGGCTAAGACCAGAGCGCCAATGCGTTCTAACCACGTCGCTGATCCAGTGTCGCTCTCAGCACCAAGTTCTAAAAAACTCTGCCGCAAGGCTAGAGGCAATAGCGAGGCGCTTCTAACCTAGCTTGCGGGAAAAGCTCTACACAATAGAGCTAAGTTCGCCTCTAAGGGCAGAACTAAAGCAGTAACTTCATCTTGCGAAGCTACTCCTCCCGATGAAGCTATTTTAGCTTCCATATAGCCAAGAGGAAAGCCTTTAAGGTTAGGCCTAAGGCTTCTTAGCTCAACAAGGCTAACTTTCAATCTTCTTGGGTCTCTGTAATGGATCGGTTGGGTCTAGTTAACACAAACTTGAGAGATTATCTGAGCACCAAGTGAAAGCTTTGTTCGGAGGAACCTGCGGGTGTCAACTTGTGATGGTGCACTGCATCCATTGCTGCTTGAGAAACGTCCACACAACCGCTAATCCAAGTCATCAATCGGTATTCGACCAAATATTAGCCTAGATTGCTGAGAAGACCAAGCTCCAGAAGAAGAAGGTAACAAAGGTGACCCATCTTGCAGCCGTCTCTGTTAACATGATAAGCAGAATGAGGGATCTTTTCTGGTCCGAAGACGAAGACGAGGAATCTTTACCCCTTCAGCCAGCTCCTTGGACTCTGATTATAACCCCGGCTTGAGTCAGGTTTTGGTGAACCAAGAGGGTGCCTTCCAGGGTACTCGTTCTAGAGTAACAATACCCTACAATGATGGACAGCCTCCTTCAGCAACTGGAGCTGTATCACCTACGCTATTGAGAAACCTTTTTCAATGGTCTGATGATGAAAAAGCCAGTGGATACGCTTCTTCATCGACTATCAGCTCTGTGCGGGCATGACTTGTATCAACTAACATGGTCGATAACAATGATGATGATCTCTGTCGGCGGATGGAGGCACAAGAGCGAACTTCTAAGGCTCAGCAAGAAGCCTTGGACAATATTCAATAGTGTTAGCTTAGCTTTTGGTTAACCGGAATACCAATGACACTGGTAGTAATCACAACGAAGATGAGCATAATGACGTGAGCATTCTAAGACTGAGAAGTCGAAGAAAAGCTCCTCAATTGATGCTGAGGTCATTAAAGACATCTAGGCTCTGATTGCATCCCTAACCCAGAAGGGTGAACTAAAGAGATGGGATGACACGTTCTTATCCACTGGAGTGAGATTCAGTTTCATATCCACCGAAGTTCAAGCCACCTACATTGCACACGTACGATGGCAAGGGCTCACCCAACTAGCATATCTATTACTTTCAATCTCAAACTGGTAACGTAATAGATAACGATGCCATCATGGCGAGACTATTCATCAGGACCCTTAAGGGGGTAGCCTTTGACTGGTTCAGGAGCCTACCTAGCAGCTCCATTAATTTTAGATCAATCTAGAAACTCGATTCCTCTCTCGATTCTACGAAGATGATACCGAGGTGACTATGGACAAGCTCCACTCAACAGTCCAGAAAGGAGGAGAATTTGTATAGGAATACATTGAGAGGTTCCACAACATTTCTCTCATGTGCCCTGTAGGCGTGCGGTTACCCATATTACTCCAGACATGTCGGTATAGCTTCCTTGATAGAATAGCAGTCCGTATAGGAGCTGTCAAAGCCCATACATGGAAGGAGCTTGTTGAGCAAGCCGAGATAGCCAAGAAATCGGCTAAGAAATTTGAACCCTCAGTCCCCAAGAACAAGTGGGGGGTCAACACTAAGGGGCATGATGTGGCCTAATCTTCTCAGTCAAAGGGGAAGGAAACCATGGCCGTTGAGCTATCAGGGATGGCTCAACCAAAGCAGAAGAACAACACCAACGACAATCAAGAATTTAAATTTCCATCAAAGGTGTACTCCTTCAATGAGCAGGTGGTGACGATCTTCCATTTGCTACATAAGGGTAACAAGCTCAAGTTACCTGAAACTCGATGACCTAATGAAGTGGGGTGTACAAATGATCCTAATTATTGCCTCTTTCATAGGATGGTGCATCACCTTACTAGCAGGTGTTATGTCCTCAAGGACAAGATCCAAGCCCTGATAGATGTTGAAGTTCTGACTCTCAAGTCAGAATAAAAGAAAGTTACTGCCAACATGGTGACTCTTAATTTCGGGACATTCCCGAAGATGACTGTGCAAGACGGATTAGTCCCGATCCCTAAGGCAAGATTGGATGTCATCTACCCTATGGCTGAACAGCAGGAAGCTAAAGGCCTCATCCAATCATGATAGAACTGGAGAAATCATGTGAGTCCATCCAGATATTATCAAAAATGAGCAATGGTAGGCCAACAAGCCTAAGCTCAAAGGCAAGATATGCAATGTCGTCTCTCTCACAGCAGACGATGACTCTGTGACTATAGCCTCCCTTAATGATTCAGAGGGAGAGAAGCTTGCTCAGCACAGCCCTCCATATCACAGCTGGTGGGTACACGTTCTGATAAACAGTACTTGCGGCAGCACGACCAAATACCTGACGGAGCACCCCAGTGACATCAGCACCTGTCCAAGCCCAAGTGCCAAAGTACAAAGAGAAGCAGAAGGAGATTCACTTCAATAAGTCCTTGAAGAAGAATCCTTCCGGAGGACTGAATACTCCCTTCCGCTTCGACGTATTAGTGCAATTGGCTAATATCCCAGCTCGTATTACTTTACAAGAGCTACTTCACCTCTCGAAGGAGACCAGAGAGGCACTTAGGGATGCTTTTGTTGATTCAGAATCATTTTTGACACAAGTACCATCCCTACAAAAGAAGATGGAACTTCATGCTCCCGATGTCATCTGGTACAACAGCAGGTACTATGCATCACCTTCACCCTAAAGACATGCTTCTCAAGGACAACTGACATGACATGCCCCTGTATTATACATGGTAGATTAGGTCCACACTCATCGAGAGAATACAAAATGATCCTGGGTCTGCTTTGAGCATTATCCCCAAGAGATTGCTTTATTTTTTTGGCATCCCACTGTGTAGGTTGTTAACTATGACTACAACCATATATAGCTTCAATGCCGGGAGTAGTCATCCTTTGGGTAAGATTCATCTCCTACGTCAAATTGGAGACCTGAAATCAGAAGTGACGTGCTACGTTATTGACGCCGACACATCCTACAATCTTTTGCTCGGGCGACCTTAGATCCATGCCAACTGGATCGTGCCTTCCACACTCCACTAATGCTTCAAATATGTGGATGACAAGGCAATGGTCAGGACGGTGTTCGCCGAGATGCAGCCATTCAAAGGGATGGAGAACTACTTCATTGATTCTCCACTTTATAAAGAGAATGGCAAAGTGGCAGAAAAGTCGTTGCCTGACGACATTGATAGTGGCAACGAAGCGGAGACCAGAGGTTTCTTTTGATGAAGAACCAATTGTAGCATGCTTGAACGATTTTGATTGTGAACGATTCTGATTGTAATAACTCCGCCGACAACGGCAACAAATGGGTCCTTAATGAAAATGTCATTTTCGATTATTCCTCGTGTTGTAATAATGTAAATAGTCTTATTGACATGAGTCCTCTACACATGCCTCTGCCTATGCCAACGACATGCATTCAAATAAAGAGGATGATGAGTCTGCATTTGTAGTACCATCCTTTAAGAAGGGCCAGTCGCCAATTATATTTGGCAGAGTCCGACATCAGATTACTACATCCAATGATTCAGATGAAGGCTTGGAGTCCCCACAAATCTTTCACTATGCAAAGTCAGCGCACCAGATGATGAAAGAAATGGGATACGACTTACGTCGTGGTGAAGGCTTGAACTCTGGAAAGGGGCGACACATCCCTCTACTACCTTTTGTACCGAAAGAAAAGCATGCAAACTATTACAATCAGACCCGCAAGGGGTTGGGGTATATTACTCCAACTGCTCAATCTAATCCAGAATTTGAAAGGCCTCTACTATCACATTCTTTAGACTCATCAGAGTGGGAATCTGATTTAAGTGTGGGGGTTGCCTTTAAGAAACTCTTTGTCAACATGACATCAACCAGTCAGGTGAAATCAGAAGAGGACATTGAGCCATTCGACACTGACCTTGGGCTCAACAACTGGATCTTCAATGGGAGAAACGTTTTGAACAATGTGGCCCTTCTACAAAAGATAAAATAGTTCAAATTGATGTTGGAGATCAAACACACCCGAAGCACATCTCTATGAGGGAAAGTTTATCACCGACAGAGAAGCAAGACCTTACATTCCTGAAAAAGGAGTATATAGATGTCTTTGCTTAGAGCTATGAAGACATGCCTGGTCTCGACTCTCAGATGGCTATGCATCGCCTCAATATCAAACTGGATACTAAGCCAGTCAAACAACAACAGTGGGATTCCGACCTAATATTATGGAGGCAATTAAAGCTGAGGTCCAGAAACTCATCGAATGTGGCTTCATTCGAGAGGAACAACATCCAGACTGGGTTGCTAATATTGTATATGCCCTTAAAGAGAATGAAAAGATCTGAATCTGTATTGACTTTCGTGATCTTAATATAACCTGTCCTAAAGACGAATTTTTGTTACCTATTACAGATGTCTTGATTGACAACATGTGTGATTTCGAAAGGATGTCCTTTATGGATGACTTTTCAGGGTACAACCAAATCAAGATGTACCCAGATGATGAAAAGCATACATCATTCTGAACACCATTGGGTGTGTTTTCCTATACAGTTATGCCATTTGGCTTAAAGAATGCGGGTGCCACTTACCAGCATGCAATGAGCATGATCTTCCATAACCACTTGCGAAAGACAGTGGAGTATTATGTTGACGACATTGCAATCAAAAGTCGCAACAAAAATAATCATCTCCATGATTTGAGAATGATGTTCGAGCTCATGCGGGCTCACCAGCTGAAGATGAACCCGATAAAGTCTTTCTTGAGAGTTTCAAATGACAAGTTCCTGGGATTCATCGTTACATCCAAAGTAATTCATCTTGATCCCAACAAGATCAAAGCCATTCAAGATGTGCAGCCTCCAAAAAAACCTAAAAGAACTCCGTGGTCTTCAGGCAGGTTGGCTTACATCCATAGGTTTATCTTAAACCTGTCAGGCCGCTGTCAACTATTCATGTGCCTAATAAAGAAAGGCATATATTTTGTTTGGGATGATGATTGTCAAAAAGCTTTTGAGGATATCAAAACATACCTCACTAAGCCTCCGGTCCTAGCATCTCCTATTTTAGGGAATCATTCTTACTGTATTAAGAGCCACAGACCATTCTTTAGGCGCTCTTCATGCACAGAAGAATAATGAAGGTGCCGAGCAAGCCATCTATTATCTCAGCAGAACCTTAATTGGGGCAGAAAGTCGCTGCAACCCGGTAGAAAAGGAATGCCTTGTTTCTGTCTTTGCCATCCAGAAGATGCGACATTACTTGGTCGGGCAGACTATTCATGTCATCTCAAGAGTCAATCCCCTTCAGATTCTGATGAAAAAGCCGAGTTCCCTGAACTCCAGATTGGCTAATTGGGGCATACTACTGTACCAATATGATATGACCTTCGTACCCCATACAGCCATCAAAAGTCAAGCCCTCACAGACTTCTTGGCAACTCATCCAGTTCCAAAGTTTTTAAAGCTACATGAAGATATTTTGGATGAAATTATCGAAACCAACATAACTTCAGGTGATAATGTATAGCATTATTCTTTTATGGTGCGTCAAGAACCGGACCAAAAGGGAAGATTGTCGCCGGAGTGGGGGTAGTGTTTATCTCACCAGAGAATCATGTCCTTTCTCATACGTTCTCGTTGACGGAACCTTTTTCTATCAACGTAGTTGAGTACAATGCTTTGCTTATTGGCCTCCAGCTCGCTCAGCAAATGAGGGTACAATACCTTGAAGCTTATTGTAGGCTGTCTAAAAATCACTAAAAGACAAGCCATTAAAAAATAAAGTTTCAAGTTCTAGACGCGAAGACTCAACACTCGCGTCTCAACATCAAGGCGCGTGGGCTCGACACCCGCGTCTCAACATCAAGGCGCGTGGGCTCGACACCCGCGTCTCGGTTATAACCGCCCTGGTTATGGGCCAGTCGCCGCCCACATAGCGGGGAGGTCAGCCCCTCGTTGTGGAGCGTTTTTAGGGGGCACGTTCACCCTGGAACCCCTATAAATAGCCCCGTCGCTATTGAAGAAGGGGTCAGATTTTCTTTAGTTGGACGACAATAAGACAGAGACAGGAGAAAGAGAGCTAAACTCTTCAACAAGCTCGCTGCGTACGAGTTGCCCTTTGCCTACCTTCTCTTTGAGAGTTTTGGTAGACAGAGCTGTGTTACTCCTTCTACCAGCCAAAGAGAAGATCCCTGACGATCCCGACGGTCATCCGGTCAACGGAGAACAAGATTCACTCTCCACCGCCACACGAAGAACCCAGCACTAAACAAAGGGAGGATTCAAGACTCAACATCCTCCCTCCCTTGTAATCGGAGTATTAATCCGTTGTAAACTTTCAATTAATTCAAGGAAACTTTACGCGAGATTTTCCCTTTGCGAACAAGAGATGGCGACTCCGCTGGGGATTTCATTTGTCACTGATGAGCAAATCGTGGCGCAGGATGACGTCCTTCGTGAGGGAAAGATGGTCGAATCGCTCGTTGTCGAGTTCGACCAGGCAAAGTACGAAGAGTTTCTCTCTTCCGGCTCCAAGAGCCCCAGGACCCGCGTCTGCCGCAGGGTCTCGACGGGGAATGCCCCCGAAGCCCGATCTGAAGCTCTCTCGGGCGCTGCTGCTACCAACTATGCCAAGCAAGATACACGCGCCAACACCTCTCAGAAGGCCCGCGTGATCTCAGGCACAACTGCTGCTGCGATCAACCGTGCAGCACTGAACACACGCGTCAATGTCTCTCAGGAGACCCGCGTGGTCCAAATCTCTGGTGTCCAGCATCAGGTCGTCGTTGGTCTCTCTCCACCTCCACGACGCAACCGAAATGCCGAGCGTCGTCAGAGGAGACGTGCGCGTCAGCTACAAGTTAGAACCTCTGGTTGTCCGACTGAGGCTGGACGCGACGTACAACCTGGCGCCTTGCCCGCGCCACGTCCAGCACGAGAAGTCCGCGTTTGGCGGCCCAAACGCGAGACTCCTCAAGCTAGGTCCTCTGAAGACCAACTCACCTAACGCCAAGGTGAAGCCTCTGCGCCTCATCAAGCGCGAGAGGCACGCGCCCATAGGCGTGGGGCCCAGCAGCCCATCCTCTCTCAAACGTCTCTGCCCCGACGCACCGAGCGGTAGCGCGGCAATCGTGTCTCGTCCCAACAGAGACGCCAGACGCGCGTCTTACAGTCACGGCGCAAAAATCGCGTCCCTGAAGCCTGCGTCCAGGCTATACAGCACATGGATGCCTCCTGTCTTCGACGTTATGAGGCTAGTCTCTTCGATCCCCCTCCCGTGGATTTGAGGGATTACTTGACAAAGAAAAGAAGTGCCAATCAGGTCACTTCATCATGTTGCTGCCAACGGCTCATCCGTATGCTTTCTGAGTGCCGTTGTGGTTCAGGTATGCACCAGCAGTCTTTAGTTAGACAGCTGACCCTGATTCCCCCGTCAGCCAAAAGAAGGCGCTCCCACAGAAGGAGAACCTTCTCTGACATTGAGTACCCGGAGCTCACTGCGAATATGACGAGCAGGAGCAAGGGAAAACAACCTGCAGTCAGCTCTGACGAGTCTGACTCTGAACCGGAAGGAGTGTACCGACACACTCGCACCCGGACCGGGGCCATTTCCCTGATTGATTATAATGCCTTAGCCCATGGCATTAAAGTGAATGATTCTCACTCCGCCGTAGTGGAATCACGGGCGTCAAACTCTTCCGTTGAGAATGAGGCCTCCGCCTACATGACAGGCACTCCTGAGGAAACGACTAGACGTTTAGAACAAATTCAGAAGGCACAAATGGATATGATTCTTTCTCAGCAGGAATCTATCGACTCCCTCAAGCAGATGCTTGCACAGTTGCTCGAAGACAGGAGGAAGTCTCCTCCTAAAAAGACGAAGGGCAAAGGGAGAAAGGGAGAAAGCTCATCTTCCGAACCTTCTGAGGAGAGGCAGCGATCTACTTCTAGTTCGTCCAAATCCT
This sequence comes from Agave tequilana, assembly GCA_038442645.1. NCBI lineage: Eukaryota > Viridiplantae > Streptophyta > Magnoliopsida > Asparagales > Asparagaceae > Agave > Agave tequilana. Next base: position 21,921 of record JAVJIF010022189.1, read on the forward strand.
CGTCGCAAGTAAAGGGCGACCAAGGCCAGGGAAAGGCTCATGCTAAAAGAATGAGTCAATTGGAGCAACGCCTCGAGGCCTTTACCAACCGTAAAGGCCTCCAAGAAGCTGGGGTGGTCCGGCCCTATCCTGCTGAATGGGACTTGGTTCCATACCCGTCCAAGTTCAAGGCTCCAACCCTTCAAGCATTCGATGGGAAAGGGTCACCCAACCAACACATCTACTACTTTAAATCCCAAACCGGGAATGTAGTAGATAACGACGTCATCCTGGCGCGTCTGTTCATCGGCACCCTGAAAGGGCTGGCCTTTGAATGGTTCATGAAGCTCCCAGAAGGTTCTATCAAGAACTGGGGCGATTTGGAGAAGCTTTTCTTAACGCGCTTCTTCGAGGATGACTCGGAAGTCACGATGCCCACCCTTTTGGCTACTAAACAGCGAAAGGGAGAGTCCGTCAAGTCTTTCGTGGAAAGATTTCGGAACGTGGCACTCCGATGTCCGAGCGGCATGACCCAGACCACACTAGTGGAAACATGCCGCCACAATCTCCAAATCTCACTCCTTGCTCAAATAGGAGTTGCTGAAAGCCGCACCTGGAAGCAATTAGTCCAACAAGGTGAACAGGCTGAGGAGATTGTCGCCCGCATCAGAGCAGAAGAAGGTAAGCCCAGGCCGGAAAGGTCGACAAGGCGTGCGCCAGACACATCCCTCCAAACAAAGCGGAAGGATAACTTGACAGCAGAGACCAAACCTCCTGCTAAACCTCAACTGGTCAAGGGAGGTGGCTCTTCAAGCCAACCACGGGCCAACAAGCAATATTCCTTCAAGGAGGAACATGTCGATTCACTCTTTAAACTACTCAACAAGAGTAACCGACTGAAGCTCCCTGAAGCTAGGCGCCCCGAGGAGGTCGGCAAGACCGACAATCCCACCTATTGCTTGTACCACAGGATGCTGGGGCACCCTACCAAAAGCTGCTACATCTTCAAGGACATTCTTCAAGCTCTGATTGACGCGGACGTGTTAAAGCTCCGACCAGAGCAGAAGAAGGTGACGGCCAATGTGACGTCAGTTCTCCAGTTCGGAAGACAACCTCCGACACCCTCTGGAGTAGTCCCTATCCCAAGAGGAGAGCTGAGAGTGGTCAACACAGACCCTCACCGGCAGCAAGAGAAAGGCTTGGTACCTGTCCCCACACCTCAAGGGGAAATCATGTGGGTCCACCCTGACCTTGTCAATGAACGGCAATGGACTACTGTGACCAACAGGAAATCCAAAGGTAAGGCAAAGGCTTCATCCTGCAATGTGGTGTGTGCCTCCTCTCGAGAAGCCGAGACTGATGTTCCCTCGTTAACCGATTCCAAGGAGGAAACAATAGTCTTGGCCGTGGAGCCTAACCAACCGATGACGGGAACCCGCTCAGGACAGCCCTACTTGACGCAGTATGGCGAAACGGCGGCAACCCCTCCACAACCAACTGCAGAGCCAACCAAGCCCTCCACAAGACAACCCGTGGAGAAACAGAAGGAGACTCGATTTTCTCGAGCCCTTCAGAAGGGCATCAAGGAAGGATCTACGGCGCCTTACCGCTTTGATGTCCTGGCTCAATTGGCCAACATCCCGGCGCGGATTACCTTTATGAACTTCTTAGACTATCAAAGTCGACTAGAGAAGCTCTGCAAGAAGCTCTGGCAAATGCTGAGGTCTTCATGACCCAGGTACCAAAGGAGGAAGATGTAGAGAATTGTCTCCACACCTCCCAGAATGCCCCCTGCATCACCTTCACGGCAGAGGATATGCAGGTTAAAGGGAAGCATAATCGACCCCTGTACTTCACAGGGTATATTGGATCATCCAAAGTGAATCGCATCCAGGTAGATCCCGGGTCTGCATTGAGCATCATGCCTCGCAGAGTCATGCAGCATCTTGGGATTCCCACTCACCGTTTGAGCCCTACCCAGACGACCATTTATGGGTTCAATGCCAATAGTACCCGTCCGATGGGGAAGGTTAAGCTCAAATGTCGGATCGGAGATCTGAAGACGGAAGTGACATGTTACGTCATCGACGCTGACACTTCCTACAATCTATTGCTAGGACGACCTTGGATTCACCGTAACTCCATCGTTCCCTCCACTCTCCATCAAGTCATGAAATACATTGACGAGGGTGGAAAGGTGCAGACGTTGATTGCCGAAAGGCATCCATTCAAAAGGGTCGAGAATTATTTCACAGACTCCTTACTGTACCAAGATCCTGTGGAGACGGATGAAGTCCCGCAACCGGAAGAACCAGACTCTGGCAATGAAGCCGACACCGAGCTGGAGGAAGATGAGTGTGCGTGGAAGCTAGATCCACCTGTAACGGGCATTAGTAAGCCCGATGTTGATAATACCCCCGCTAATGATGTAGGCAGTTGGTACATTAATGAAGAATTGGATTTAGCGTATTTTTCTGTGTTTGCTTCTGATTCAGTGCTGTCAGACACTAGTACCGACGTGGATAACGATCTCTGGTCGGCAATGGATGCCTTGACATCGTTGCATGTACCAGTGAAATTGTCCTTTGAAACATGTCGAAATGTCGACGATGCACAACAATCAATACTCATGGTTCCAGCGAGAAGGAAGGGCCAAAGACCGATTCTTTTCGGACGAATTGACTCCGAGCTAATGAATCATGAAGAATCAGAAAGCGAGCAGGAATCCCCTCAGTTCGGTCATTATGAGCCAAAGACACTCAGAATGATGAAAAACATGGGGTATAACCTAACCAGCAGAACCGGGTTTGAACTTGGCAAAGGAAGGAGAACGCTACTTCGATCCTTTGTGCCGAAAGGCAAAGCCCCCGATTATTATCATCGGACACGCCGGGGGTTGGGCTATGTATCGACTCCGATCCCGTCAGCCTCTGATTCTGGAGGGCCATCAGGTCATAATTACTCTTCAGGCACGTCATCATGGGAGTCGGATGTCAGTGTCGGCAACATCTTCAGAGAACTTTCGGTGAACATGGTTTCAACAAGCCACCTGGAAGACGGAGATGAAGAAATGATCCAATCTGATACAGATCCTTGGATCAAACATTTAAATACTCTTTGGGATACCCGCTTTGAACAGCGCGAGCCACCCACAGAAGACAAAGTTGTTCAAGTCAATCTAGGAGATGAGGTCAATCCTAAGCCCATCTTCATAAGTGACGGCCTGTCGCCTTCGGAGAAGAAGGATCTAATATCTCTTGTACAAGAGTATATAGACGTCTTCGCCTGGAATTATGAGGACATGCCTGGACTTGATCCTCAAGTGGCTATGCACCGCCTCAACATCAATCCGGACGCAAAACCCGTCAAACAACAGCAGCGACGGTTCCGTCCAGAAATAATGGGGGCAATTCAATCAGAAGTCAGAAAACTTATTGATTCTGGCTTCATCAGGGAAGAACAACATCCCGACTGGGTAACCAACATTGTCCCAGTTGCCAAGAAGAACGGGAAGATCCGGATCTGCATCGACTTCCGTGATCTAAACGAGGCTTGCCCCAAAGACGAATTCCCCTTGCCAATCACAGATGTCATGATTGACAATACATGTGGATTCGAACGAATGTCCTTCATGGATGGATTCTCAGGATATAATCAAATTAAAATGTATCCTGATGACGAAAAGCATACCTCCTTCAGGACACCTCTAGGGGTATATTGCTACACCGTCATGCCCTTCGGACTGAAGAATGCAGGGGCAACATATCAAAGGGCCATGAATGCCATTTTTCATCAGCAAATATGCAAAACGGTGGAGTGTTATGTTGACGACATCGCGGTGAAAAGTCGCGCTAAGGGTGATCACATAGCTGACCTGAAGGTGGTTTTTGACATCATGCGAGCTCATCAGCTAAAGATGAATCCCACCAAGTCCTTCCTGGGGGTGGCCAGTGGCAAGTAACTTCCACAGGAATCCATTTGGACCTGGAAAAAATCCGCGCTATCCAGGAGATGCAACCCCCGAGAAACCTCAAGGAGCTCAGGGGATTGCAAGGACGATTGGCGTACATCCGCAGGTTCATCTCAAACCTTTCCGGAAGATGCCAACCCTTCGCTAAGCTGATGAAGAAGGGTGTCTCGTTCATTTGGGACGACACTTGTCAACAAGCATTTGAGGGAATCAAGCAATACCTCACCCAACCACCAGTCCTTGCAGCTCCGATATCCGGAAAACCTTTCCTGGTATACGTTCGAGCAATGGATCATTCTTTGGGAGCTCTACTAGCTCAGAATGATGATCAAGGGCGAGAACAAGCAATCTACTATTTGAGTAGAACAATGATCGGAGCCGAACATCGGTACAACCCGATCGAGAAGGAATGTTTGGCATTAGTGTTCGCCATTCAGAAAATGCGACACTATTTGGTAGGCCAGACAATAAACGTCATATCAAAAGTCAACCCCTTGAGGTTACTTATGACAAAGCCTTCATCGCTAAATGGCCGACTGGCAAAATGGGCCATATTGTTATCTCAATATGAAATGCACTTTTTACCACAGAAGGCCATTAAAGGACAAGCGGTGGCGGATTTCTTGGCTGAGCATCCAGATCCGAGGGCAACCAAACTTTACGACGGTCTCCCAGATGAGGTCACTGAAGCCTGCCTAACTCAGACATCGTTCGAAAGTCAAGTGTGGCAACTCTTCTTTGACGGTGCATCCAGAACAAGCCCAAAAGGACACATAGTAGCGGGGGTAGGAGTAGTACTCGTCTCGCCACAGAACTATGTGATTCCTCGAGCTGTCTTGCTAACTGAGCCTTGCTCCAATAATGTAGCAGAATACAACGCTCTTTTGATTGGGATACAGCTCGCCGATGAGATTGACGTTAAAAATCTCGAGGCATACGGTGACTCCAAACTCATCATTAGCCAAGTTCGCGGGGAGTACGAAGTCAGACATAAGGACCTAGTACCCTACTATAACGCAACTATCCACATGGCCGAGAGGTTCACAAACTTCTACATCGATCATGTACCGCGCAGGCAAAATGCGCATGCAGATGCACTGGCATCCCTCGCGGCCTCCTTAGCTCTTCCAGCTGGAGCAATGGAGAAGGTATTCGTCTACAGCCACGACCTGTATTGCCCGAGAACTGCCCTCGAAGACTATCAGGAGTCAAAGGGAGAGTATCAAGGCAAAGAAGCGCTGGAATTGTCAACCGGGCCAGAGCTTAAAGACTGGCGATTCCCCTATATCGACTATGTCTTGTACGACATCCTGCCTGAGGACGCCAAAGAAGCGGCTGCCATTCGAAGGAAAGCCCCCAAATTCTACTATAATGCGATTACACGAACATTGTATCGTCGATCGCATGACGGGGTCTTGCTCCGGTGCCTCTCACCAAAGGAGGCCCAAGAGGTATTGAAAGAAGCCCACGACGGCATGTGTGGAGCCCACCAACCTGGCCCAAAATTGGCACATCGACTCCAAAGGTTGGGTTACTATTGGCCCAAGATGATTGCCGACGCCGTCACTTATGCTAAAAGATGTCACGCTTGCCAAGTGCATGGCGATTTCATCCATCAAGCACCAGGATACCTTCACTCTACAACCTCTACCTGGCCATTTGAAATGTGGGGGATGGATGTGGTTGGTCCTATCAGCCTACCATCATCAAAGGGACATCGGTTTGTTTTGGCAATAACCGATTATTTCTCTAAATGGGCCGAAGCTATTCCTCTGAAGGAGGTAAAATCGTCTAACGTGATCAAGTTTGTGAAACATCACGTTATTTACCGTTTCGGTGTACCTCGGTGAATTGTCCATGACAATGGACCCCAGTTCATCAGCCAGGCATTCCAGAGATTCTGCGCTAAGTTCAGAATCCAGAGTGTGTCCTCAACGGCATACTATCCTGCCGCTAACGGCCTCGCAGAAGCTTTCAACAAGACTATTGGCAAGCTTCTCAAGAAGTTCGTCTCGAAAAGTCAACGAGACTGGGACGATAAGCTAGGTGAATGCTTATGGGCATACCGCACAACTGTGCGAACCCCAACTAAAGCCACGCCATTTTCTTTGGTATATGGGTGTGAAGCCGTGCTCCCACTGGAAATTCAAATTCCATCTCTACGCGTCGCCTTGACAGCGGAGATGACAACCGAGGAGAAACATCGACAGCGACTCCAGGAATTGGAGGCCTTAGACGATAAGCGTTATCGAGCTTTACCAAGCTCGAATTACCAGAGCCTTCAATAAGAAAGTTAAAGTGCGAACTTTCAAGAAAGGCGACCTAGTCTTAGCCGTCAGAAGACCCATGGTGATGACACACAAGACAAAAGGTAAATTCCAACCCAAATGGGAAGGACCATTCGTAGTAGAGTCAGTCTACTCAAATGGATCGTATCGCCTCATAACTCCAAATGGCGATACACTCATGATGCCTATCAATGGCAGGTTCCTGAAGAAATACTATCCTTAAATGGTATTCTTCCGCTGATCAAGTTAAAAGTACACCTCTGATCAAACATCCGACGCCTCCGACGGCTAAGGATAGAGGAAAATGTTGGCTTTAAGCCCAACATAAGTCTTCGATAACTCATCATGCTGAGGGGAATAGCATGGCAAGCCCAACTCAAACGGTAGTTGGTAAAGGCACCTCAAATCCGTTAATAGCTGAGGGTTTGCTAAAAATCCTAAGTGGACTTGGCTCCACTCTTTCCTCCAAAATCCCTTACCAATTCTCACCCACAGAATGGTAGGTCTACCAAATACAATCATTACCAAGTTGACACTATACCTCTGGTAATGAATACTCCTTGTCGAGTACAACTCTTGCTTGTCAACTCTACGTAGAGTAACAAACTTTCAGATTTGCCAAGTTAACACATACCTCTGGCACTCCAAATCCCACCTGTCAGTTCTCATCAATAGAATGACAGGTCCTCAAACCGTTTTTTTTGGCACGAGCCAATTCTTGTCAAGTTAATATCACACCTCTGACAAAATTACTGTTTAAGTTAACATTACATCTCTGACAGTCACTTTCCTTCAGACTTTCGTATTGAAGCTGAAACAAATGATGCTAAGTTAACACTACACCTCTAGCATCTAAGTCATTGCTAAGTTCAACAATACACCTATGGCCATGATTCTTCCTCGACTTCCTTATCCAAGCCGAGATGACCAATGCTAAGTTCCACATTACACCTCTAGCATTACCCTCACTGTCAAGTTAAACATCACACCTATGTCAGTGACACTCTCAGTTTCCCAAAACAGAAATGAAATACTTTTGAGTCAAGTTAATATTACACCTCTGACTCACATCCTTGTCAAGTTAACACCACACTTCTGACAAGACTACTTTCAACCCGTTAAGTTAATATCACACCTCTAACGGTAAAGACTTCCCTAGATTCCCCATGAGTCTAGTCTTACTTGTTATTCTCTTCAATAGAATAACAAGTCTATCTAGAAACATTGTTAGGTTAACACTACACCATTGACAATGTTTTCCTTCAAATCCCCAGCTGAGCTTAATCAAGTGAATCCTAACCCTTGATAAAAGTTCACCTTTCCTGGGGGTACGTGTTCCACCTGTCACTTTTCTTATAAAGTGGCTGGTCCACCAAACATTATTTCATCTCTGTCAAGTTAATATTACACCTCTGACAGTATTGTGGAAGTTCCTGAAATAGAACCTTTCCCTACGGAATTTGACTTATTAAGATTATCATCATAATTTTGACGAAGTCAAAGATCTTCTGCTTCTATGCGTCTAACTGAAGACAAAAGGTTCAAGACAATAGAAAGAGGCAGGAAGAAAAATGTCACTTTTATTTATATTCAGCCTTATGAAAGTGATACAAAACGCTCTCTTATACAATAAGATTGAGTGTTACAATTAAGGAGTACAAAGAAGTCCCTCTCTCTCTCAGAGGCCGTACTCACTCCTTGAAGCCGCATCTGATTCCAAGTGCACGATGTTTGGAAAAGTGCCAAACTGTGGCGACAGTTGGAGCCGATTGCACTATGGTGCATGATGTGAACATCGAAAGAGCCCTAGCTGACTAAGCTAAGAGCGATGGTGTTCTTGAGGTCCGGTGGCAGCAGAAAGCCCTGCAACCCTTCATTCATGAGCATCTCTTTCGCCAGAAGGCCATCCAACAAACATGGAGTGTCTTCGATGTCACTTCTGGGGTGAGAGAGGAAGGGGATGCTAACCACCACTATATCCACCGTAACCCCCTCGCCGCCATCCTTACTCTGACCATGCCATGCCAGCAAGCATGACTGGTGCGTCGCATTCAAAGAGATCTTGGCGAGGGTTAAGTCCCCGACAAGGGCCATGACTTCTTCCCTTGTAGACGACGAGGACCATGACTTCTTCCCTTGTGGACGAACATCGAACAAATTCGCCGGCCGAAATATTCTTCCAGGGGCCCAGCGAACGTGAAAAAGGACGATCAAGCCTACCTGCAAGAAATAAACAAAGGAATCAGAACATCTGGAACTTAGTACACTTCAGCGAAGAAAACTAAGTCACAAACGCGGTTATTGCTGAAGACTGCAGACGCGAGAATGACCCACGCAGTGAGTCAAACTTTCGCGGTGGCAGAAACAGACGCGATTAAGACTGTGATACACACAGAATTCAAACGCGACCTAATTCCACATCCGCGTTTAAGATACAAGGCGCGCAGAGAATCAGACGCCAAAAATTGCCATCTCTCTGTTGGAGGAACAGGAGTTGTAAGATTCGGGTCTGAAACCTTCAACCCGAGTTGGAATTCCTCCAAGTCAGTGGCCATAAAACGCGAGCTTCATGAGCAAAGCCAGCGCCAAGCGCCAAAGACTTCTGTACTCGCGTCCAGAGAAGCTTAAGTCGATGGCGCAAATTCCAGAAGAGGAATGCACCAACCATGACTTCGCAAGAAAGTCCAGATGATATCTCTCTAAGAGATATACTAAAGTTCAGAATTGGTTGGGACTAAAAAAGGTCATGGCAAATCAGAACGGCGTACCCGCAGAGGCCTCTATTAAGAGTGTAACTCTCTGCATCGAAGCGCGGACATAAAAGGAGTTCAGAGAGATGCTTTCTGTTATTGAAATCACTTGACAGTGGTAATCTTCTGAAGAAACCAAACAGAAGCATGAAAGCTCTGGGTCATCTTCATCCATGGAGGCAAACCCCTGGTGAAGTCCTTTGAAGGGGGAAGGCAGAAACTCTCAGAGCACTCGCTCTCAAAAAGAACACAGTATGGACTGTTAAAGGGAGAGAAGGAACCCCTATTTATAGGCAGCCCCTGATAGCTGTCATTAATGGTTCATTAATCAAAACCGTCGGCCTTAATGACCGCACGACCGTCAAAGTCCAATAGGAGTCTGAACTGATGACCGTGTCTCTCTCTATGATTTGATGCTGCGTCTCATCAAAAAAATTTGGTTCTACCTAGGTTCCTACGAATCAATGCCGCGTCTCATCAAGAAGACTTGAGAAGTTGAATTCATCTACAGCAAGGCAATAAAGATGGAACAAGAACTCCAAAGACTTTTATTACATCTGATAAAAGTTAATACAAACACTCTTAGTAAAACAGAGTGTCCTTTTCTTTACAAAAAAAAAGGGAAGGCTACAAGTCCTGGTTCGCCAAGGAACGGATTTGCTCTCTAAGGCGATGTATCTTATGTTGACGCGCCTTCTCAACCTCCATGAGAGCTTGGGCCCGCAGATCCGACTCAGATAAAAATCCCTGCGCTTGTACACGGAGGGATTCCAACTCGGATGAACGAACAGAGAGGTTTGCTTCAACTTGCGCCTTAGCAGCCTCTAACTCCGCTAGCCTCTTTTCAGAGGTAGCAAGCTTCTGTTCGTTAAAAGCAATCATGGCCTCAGCCCTGGCTATCGCAGCCTGAGAGTCAAGGATAGCTTGCTTTGCAGCCTGTATGATCATGACAGATTCCTTGGACTCGACTGTTAGCCTTTGATGATCAGCCTGGAAACCTTCAAGAAGACGGGTGTTATCGGTTATCTTCTCCTCCACCTCCCGTCGCTCCTGCTCTTGAGCAGCAAGGAGCCTATTCAGAGTTTCCTGGGCTTCGTGGAATGAGCCGGCATCCTCCAGGGATCGAAGCTCTCTCAGGTCTTGTCCCAGCTGCTCCACCACCATCAGACACGCCTGGGCTAGCGAAGGGCCTCCGGCCAACTTGATGTTCTCGGCCAAGTTTCCGAGAAACATCCGGGCGAATTCAAAGGAGCTACCCCCAGACAGGATGAAATCGATGCATGATCGCATCGAGTCAAAGAACTGTTGCACCGTTTTACGTGTCAGGAACTCCATAGTATCATCGCCCGAGGTGCTCCCCGACCCCCTTTCTATCACAGGGTGAGGGATGTAAGCCGGCTCTTCTCACTCAAGAGTCAGGCTGACCACCGGTACGGCAGGAGCAAGAGCAGCCACTAGCGCTTCTGGGGGTGCTACCTCTGCAGGAACCTCCACAGCTGATGACAGAGTAGTGAGCTCGACCTCCTCAGAAACCTCGGCCGAGGCTTGAGCTGTGTGGCCTTCCGGAGGGGCACTGACCGTCAGACTTTCCACCTGAGCCCCCTCAGTTCTCTCTACAAATTATCTCAACATTAGCTACAATGGTGAGAAGAGAAACATTCAAGACATCAAAACTTCCTTACCAAGTTGGAGGTCCAGAGATGTCGAATTCTTGGGCGAATCCTGCAGAGTAGAAGTCTCCCTGGCTTCAGTGGTTGCCTCCTCGTCCTGCAGAGTGGGAGTCTCCCCGATTTCAGTAGTTGCCTTCTCTGGAGGCATCTCAGCGGCTGGAGTCTCAATTCCTTCCGGCTGGGTCAACTCTTGCACCATCTCCTCGATATGCGAGGAGGTTGCAGCCTCAATATCCTCGGCCAACCCTGCAGCATAAAAGGAGAATGTTAAAACCTCCTCTTCAAAATGAAAAGGGAAATCAAGTCAGAAGGTGAAAAGAGTACCTTCAGCGGGAATAACTGCCGCCAGTGGTGATGCCGTCAACGGCTCGCACCCATGTATTTCCTCCTCCGAGATGTGTGAGAATTTACTCGGATCAGGAGGAGCGGGTTCGTCACCATAATCAACCTCATCCTCAAATCGCTTCCCTCTGCGGATAAGGAAGACGACAGTTCGACGCGAGAGGCCTCGATAGCCGGAGCCTTGCCACCAATTACCCCAGTTGTAGGGCTGGGGTCAACTGTCCGAGGACTGGAGACGAACACACTTGGAGACCCAGGTTGCTGTGCCTCATCTCTCCTTTCATGAGCAGGGGAAGAACCGGGCTGAGTTGAGACTCCTGCAATCTCAACATCACTCATGATGTCGACCTCCGGTTGCGGTGCCTCATCTCTCCTTTCGTGAGCTGAGGAAGACCCGGGCTGAACTGAAACCCCCGGAATCTCAACATCACCTCCGCTCATGATGTCGACTTCGAACTGCTCGGCCTCGTCAGCAGCGGTTGGTTCGTCAGCAGGCTCCGCTTCCTCCACAATCCTGGGGCCCTGCTGCGCAACCTGCGGGCATGGACTAAGGGGGCATCATCCTCGTCTGCCTCTTCTTCCCTCGGTTCCTCAACACCAGCAGGGATGTCTTCGGATAGAGAAACTTCGGCCGTCAAGTCTCTCCGGACCCTCTTTGGGGCAGGGTCAGCAGTCGAAGTAGAGCCTCGAGCACGCTTACTCACCGCCTGTCGAGCCTTTGTTGCTCATGGCTCCTCCCTCGACCCTCTCCCGACTTCCCTCAGAGCCTTCAGATACTGCTCGACGCCTCGCGAGCGTTTACCGGACCCTGACCTTGCTTCGAAATTTGCATTGATACTCTCAATGCATGAATACTCCGGAACAAAGGATGGTGTCTGGTTGACCTGGAAGTACCAGGTGCAGAAGCTGAAGCTTGTGCGGCCCTTTGGCTCCTTGATAGGTAGACGGAAAGTTGCTTCCGTCCCTCCGGCCACGCTATAGTACCAAGCCCGAGCACCTTCGAACAAGTTCCCACTGAAGGCGAATCGAGCATTGGGGTTGCCAACGTAGAGTTGATCATAGCCGAACTGCCGGGCGAAGCGATTCGGCATATATGGCTCGATCGTGCATGAAGTCCCTTGCCGGAAAAGCACATACCCAGGCCGAATGTTAATCAACCACCAGAAGATCCCCGTTGACAGCCTAGTGAAATCATCTTGGCCCGCGGAGTTAGTATATAGTTCCCCAAAAGATGCACCAGGAATCTCGGGGAAGCAGCGGTTAAGCTGGTAGTTCGAAGCAGACAGAATGCACTTTCGAACGTAATACATGTAAGTATTACACCAGTCAGACCCCTCCAGCCGCTGTACAAAGGGGACAAAACCCTCACTCCAAGGCACCGGCGTCATCAGAGAGGGGCAGTGCATCACGTACCAAGCCATTAAGTACGTGTAGGGCAGCTCGACCCGAGGGTTGGGACGCTTCACCGTCGGCTTCCCCTCTGAGTCAACAATCGGCTTGCCATGGGAATCGATTGCCTTCCCTGCCTCGCAGAAAGTCTGGGTTAACGCCCGCAACCCGCTTTGAATGCCAGCCGCCATGACCGGAAGAAGGGCGATGGGACTGCCATAGGCCAGGAGCACCGCCGGGTACACTACATCGGCAACAATGACTTCATGTGGCAGCGTGGGCACCACACAGCGCTTCAACCATAGCATTAAGAAGCCTGCCAACAGTGCTCGATCGGAGACAGGAATCCGGGCCTGATGGTGAAAGCTTTCGAAAATCATGTCAGGTTCGAAACCATCCTCGTTCGAAACCGTGGTGTAGAAGCCTTCAGAAGTCGTAATCCTGTCGTCAATCTCCTTGTCGGAGCTGGGAGCCAGTCGGGTTACCGGATGGTCTTTCTTATTGATACCGTTAAACAAGTAGCTGGCCCAAGACAGCTGCTTGACTCCTCCCGACCTCCAAGAAGTTACCTGACCGCAAATGTGAAAGTGACATAACACCTCCCAATAAGTCTCGTACACTTGAGGAGACCCTCTCTTCATAAGGTTGAGCTCCTCAGTGGTTGGGACATATTCCTCATAGGGAGAGTCCCCTGTTGCCAGCCTCGAGACCTCATGCAACTCGTGCAGGGCAAGGCCCATCTCTCCGACCGGAGTGAAGAATGTCCCCGTCAAAGGATTGTACCGCTCCAGGACCCCGAAGAAGTTCTGAGAACTCGGCGGGATACCATACTGTACGGCCCTGACTGCCTGGTACAGATCCGTTTGCTCCAACAAGTCCCTAAGGTCGGCAAGGACGAAGCTCACCATCCTGCCCCATCAATACTTCTCGGTGGAATGAACCCACCCGGGCGAACGGAACTCAACCGGAAAATCACCCTCCACTTTCATGAACGCGTTGAGGAAAGTGGTGCCAAGTTTTGGTGTTTCTCCAACTGGGGGCTCAGTCCTGAGCGACCCGGGGAACAGTCCGAGAACCGCCCTATCATGACTATCATGACGGTATACCCTTTTGGAGCCTAAGTCACCGAGGGTAATCTCAGGGACATATCGAGAAAGGTCCCATTTCATCTTCCGAGGAATGGACGTGTACTGGAGATAAGACAGCGGGTACATCCTCTCCATGTCCGGAAGAAAGAATCTTCTACCTCCTATCTGGCGGAGCCATTTATAAGTTCCGTCATATATGGAATAGCCGCCATCGCCGACATGGTCTCCAAAGAAGAAGGCAGGCTTCTCCAGCGGAATGCGAGCATCCGTTGTGAATGCTGCGTCAGTCATAAGCTCCCGAAAAGTTGTCATGTCAACATTGGAGAGCCTTTTCTTGCGCTCCTGCGACCTGTCAGCAGTCACAGGTACAGTCCTTTGCAGCGCAAAGATTAAATCACGGTCAGGGCCACCTACGTGCCCAAAGTGGCGCTTCTTGGAGAGTGGGGCAGAAGAGTGTAGCACTGCAAAAGAAAAAGACACTTGATCAGATATCTTATAAAAAAAAAAATTTTTGTATTAAGTGTCTATAGTCCGGACGCAGAAAAGATGCTGGACGCAGAAATTATCAAAATTCCCGTCTAGACTTGAGAATCCGCGTCCAGACGCAGAAGAGACACTGGACGCAGGAATTATCAAAATCCGCGTCCAGACCTGCAAATCTGCATCCAGATGTGGGGCCCGCAGGATCAAGCCCGCGTTTTGAAAATCAAGACTTATGAAAAATCTCTAAGTACTTGGGCTCAGGTGCAAAATTCATAAAAAAATCAGCACCTGATGTCATAGAACGCAAGGATCATGTCCGCGTCCGAACCCTTCACAATTAGAAATATTCTAAGTGAAGAATCCAAAATGCAGGACTCACTGGCACTGGGTCATCAAACCCGCGCCTTGGTTATCAACTCAGAGACCGCGTCTGAGACCGCGCCTGAGAATCAAACACGGTTTATATTCTATATTGACGGTTCTCCTCAAAAAAAAAAGTTTTTTTTAGGGGTTCCATGAACTTCCACCATTAATGGTGAAGGTTAAGCCTAAGCGGCATTATACCTGGGAAGAGGACTTCCTGCGTGGAGGAACCGCCCCTCTGGGCCTCGGCGACGGCCGCCTTTGAGGATGATGCGGTTGGCTTGGCCTTGGGTGCCATTGGTGATCAAGAATCTGATGAAGGAGAAATGAAAAGTGATGAACAAAAATCCTTTTTCTAAAAACCCTAACAGATGCGCTCGAAGAAGAAGAGATACCTCTCTGACTGTTGCCATTTATAGGCACAAAGATTTGCAAAGATACGCGGCGCGTGGCTCGATTAGCTCTACAGTGAGTCATCGCTTGACGCGTGGAATAGATCATTTAATGAACCGGGAAGTCCGCGCGCCAAAAGGCGATGTCCCGATGGTTCCCCAGAACAAGTGGCGGTACACTCATGACATGGCACGGATTCGCACTCAACAGGCGCGCCTCTTTGATGGACGTGCCCCGTCAGCACAGCCATAGTCGCGTCCAGAAAGTCGCGTCCTTACTTAAAAGGGTGCGTCTCTCTGAAGTTCGCGTCCTTCCAATCCGGCCTAGCATCGCGTCTGCCCAATCGAATATCAGTCGCGTTTTCCATTTCCAAAAGGCGCACCCCATGAAAGTCGCGTCTGTAAAGCAGTACTATCTCTGCTCTTCAAAAAGAACTGGCGCTCAGTCCTTGTTTCTGCAAATCAGTTTCAACAGTACACTGGCACAAGCAGACGATCATCCACTCCTGGCTTAAAGCGCGTCCATGACAGACTAAAAGCAATCGGGGAGGTTTAGACTGTGTATCTAGACACTCAACACGATCAACTCTGGTGGCCTCAAAGAGTTCAACAGTACACTCACGAAGACCAACTCCAGATAAGATCAAACCCGGAGCATTAACAGTTCAGTCATAAAGGCGAATTCAGCTAGAGTCCAAAGTATTTCGAAATCCGTCCCAGTTAACTGCAGAATATCGAAAACTTTGGAGGGGGTTTTATAGGCTGTCTAAAAATCACTAAAAGACAAGCCATTAAAAAGCAGAGTTTCAAGTTCTAGACGCGAAGACTCAACACCCGCGTCTCAACATCAAGGCGCGTGGGCTCGACACCCGCGTCTCAACATCAAGGCGCGTGGGCTCGACACCCGCGTCTCGGTTATAACCGCCCTGGTTATGGGCCCAGTCGCCGCCCACATAGCGGGGAGGTCAGCCCCTCGTTGTGGAGCGTTTTTAGGGGGCACGTTCACCCTGGAACCCCTATAAATAGCCCCGTCGCTATTGAAGAAGGGGTCGGATTTTCTTTAGTTGGATGACAACAATACAGAGACAGGAGAAAGAGAGCTAAACTCTTCAACAAGCTCGCTGCGTACGAGTTGCCCTTTGCCTACCTTCTCTTTGAGAGTTTTGGTAGACAGAGCTGTGTTACTCCTTCTACCAGCCAAAGAGAAGATCCCTGACGATCCCGACGGTCATCCGGTCAACGGAGAACAAGATTCACTCTCAACTGCCACACGAAGAACCCAGCACTAAACAAAGGGAGGATTCAAGACTCAACATCCTCCCTCCCTTGTAATCGGAGTATTAATCCGTTGTAAACTTTCAATTGATTCAAGGAAACTTTACGCGAGATTTTCCCTCTGCGAACACTTATGGCGATTCTAAGCTGGTCATCAACCAGGTCAAGGGTGAATATGAGGTCCATCACGAATACCTCGTACCTTATCACCATGCAGTCGTTCAACTGGCTAATACATTTGAAGGCTTCTATATCAATCATGTATTTCACCTCAAAAATATACAGGCAGACGTTCTAGCTGCGCTAGCAGTTACACTTCCTCTACCTGCTGATATTAATTACCATCTCACGAGGGCTACCCATCATCTCTCCTGTCCAAAGTACGGTTTAGAGTTTAGCGAAATTCATACAACCTCAAAAAACTTTAAACCAAGAGACTGGCGATTCCTGATCATCGACTATGACTTGCACGGCATTCTATCCGATGACCCCAGGAAAGCAGTGTCTGTTCGACAAAGGTCTACTCGATTTTACTATGATGCAGTGATAAAAATGCTATATCGCCGTTTATATAATGGTATACTTCCTCGTTATCTATCCAATTGAGAGGCACAAGAAGTAATCAAAAAGGCTCATGATGGCATATATGAAGCATATCAATCAGGACCAATGCTCAAGGATCGATTGCACCGACTTAGCTATTGTTGGCTAACTATGATCGCCAATGTAGTCGAGTACGCAAAAAGATGTAAGGCTTGTCAAATTCATGCAGATTTTATACACTAATCCCCAAAACTACTCCATCCCACAGTCGCAACATGGCTATTTGAGGCTTGGGGAATTGATATAATAGGGCCAATCTGTCCTCCGTCAGCTAAAGGTCATCGGTTCATCCTTACAATAATCTGTTACTTCTCAAAGTGGACAAAGACTATCCTACTCGTTGTAAGTTAAAACCACCAACGTGGTCAACTTCATCATATATCATGTCATCCACCGATTTGGTATCCCCAAATGGATCATCCACGATAATGGTCCCCAATTCGTAAGTCAATCGTTCTATCGGTTCTGTGACAAATGTCAGATTCAGAATGTGGCGTCAACTGTTTACAACCCTACCACCAATGAGTTAGCAGAAACATTCAATAAGACAATCATCAAGCTTCTTAAAAAGTTCATCTCTGCAAGCAAACGAGATTGGAATGAGAAGCTTAGTGAATGCATTTGGGCCTATAGAACTGCGGTCCGAACCCCAACAGGCAATACACTTTTCTCTCTGGTATATGAATGTGAAGCAGTTATACCGTTGGCGTTCAAATACCATCACTTCGTGTTGCTTTGGTGACCCAGATGACTGATAAAGATAACCATTGGCTACGTCTCTAAGAGCTTGAGCGCTAAACGAGAAGCAGTTATAGACATCAAGCTCGAATGTCAAAGGCTTTCAACAAGAAGGTTAAAGAGATAATTTTCTAGAAAAGAGATTTGGTCTTAGCTATCAGAAGACCTATGATCATGACACACAAGTCCAAAGGCAAATTTCGACCCAAATGAGAAGGGGCATATGAAGTAGAGACAGTCTATTCAAACGGAGCGTATCGCCTTTCCAACCCGAATAGTGACTTGCTGATGATGTCGATCAATGGAAAATTTCTAAAGAAATATTATCCCTGATCAAGTTAACACTATATCTCTGATCATTGGGGATCTCTGCGGAGTCAGGCTGATCAGAAATCAGGAGACAACGTTGCACGATGTCAACATTAAAAACGCTAGAAAAGATTTCATAAGGAGCATTAGTTGCCAAATGACATACCTACGGGATTGCAAAACAATCTTAAGCCCTTAGTGGCTAAGGATAGAGAAAAAAATTTGGCTTTTATACCCAACGCAAAGTCCTCTATAACTCAACATACTGAGGGGAATAGCATGGCTAGCCCAACTCAAATGGTAGTTGGTAAAGACTTACCAAATTCGTTGATAGCTGAGGATTTACTAAAAATCCTAAGGAACTTGATCCCATTTGATTCCTCCAGAATTCTTTATCAATTTCCTTCCATGGAATGGTAAATCCACAAGATAAAAAAAGTCATGTTGAAGTTTTCACCTCTGATTTTTCCTTCACTTGGATTATTGTTCTCCTATTCCCCAGCAAAATCAATTTGATCACCAAGCAAACTTTGGGAATATTGTTTCCTATTCCCCAACGGAATTCTTTAACAACATTACTGCCAATTCCACTAAAATTTCTTGCCAATTTCCGTCCATGGAATGATAGGTCACATCAAACTGTAATCGTTTTCTCAGTAAAATGAACTACAGATCAAGTCTGTCAAGTTAACATTAAACCTCTTATAGCAAATACCTTTTTAATATCCCGAGCGGACCCTGTTAATCTCCTCAATTGATCGAATTTCACTTGCCATCCTCTTCAATAGAATGACAGCTCCATTAAATTACTGTTATGTTCAAACACCTCTAACAGTAAATGAATCATTGTCAAGTTAACATTATACCTCTGACAAACCTTTACAAACCCCCAAGCGGAGAAGCGGTTATGATTACTTTGACAAAATCTCCTTTTAAATTTTCTAGCTAGGGATTTGGTTGTTACGTTAATGATTATCTCTGACAACTTCTTAGAGAATAATACTTCCCTATCAAATCTCTAGAGAGATCTTTTTGTCACGTTAATGATTATCTCTGACATATAATCTCTAACGGGATCATTTTCTAACTCCCCAGCGAGTTTCCAGTAGACTTCGCTTGAAGGCTATAATTTCCCTTTCCAAGTCCCCAATGGACTTTGTTGGTTGACACGTTAACAGTATACCTCTGACATTTCTTTCAAATGATTTCCCAAGGAAATACCAACCCATGAAATTTATGATCAAATCCTATTTTCCCTAGCGGAATTACTTCTTTTACCGTCAATTTTGAGCTTGGTGGTTTCTCAGTTGATTATGTCCATGTTCCCTCTGAACTGACAGATAGTCAAGTCTCATCTTCCAGTCCAGTAGGGACTACTTCTTTACTGTTATGTCCAGTTTGTTATCTCTGAATGGCAGGGCTCTGAGTTTAGTAACTTTCAATCGGTTATGTCCATATTACCTCTGAACCTACGGATGCCTAGATCTCTCCCCTTTTATGGTACTCAAACTGTTATCTCCAGTTTAACACCTCTGAATAGATGAGTCCACAACTTTGTTCTTCTTTTCCCCATCAGGGCCTGGAGTTCTTGCTGTCATGTTAATATGACTACCTCTGAACAATGAATTGCGAACCTGGTGCCTCTTAGTTAGTCATGTCCATATTACCTCTGAACTAACGGGTGACCAGATCCAATTCACCTTTGCAATCCCTAGTGGGCTAGCTGCTAAGTTAATACGACTGCCTCTAGCATCGGATTTAGAGTTTAGTGTGTCTTAGTCTATCATGTTTAGTTTATCACCTCTGAATAAATGGGTCCCTAAAGCCAAGTTCACTTTCATTTTGTCATCATGTCCAGTTTGTCAACTCTGAATGACAAAATTTCGAGCTTGGTGGTTTCTCAATCGGTCATGTCCATTCAATCACCTATGAACTGACAGATAGTCAAGTCTCCACCTTTTGTTTACTGTTATGTCCAGTTAATTACCTCCGAACAGTAAACACTCCTCATTTGGTAATTTCTAATCAGTTATGTCCAGTTCGTCACCTCTGAGCCAATGATTGTCCAGATTTTACCCTTCTTTCTCGTTATGTCCTGTTTGTCACCTCTGAACGACAAAATCTCAAATCTGACGACCTCTAATCAGTTATGTCCAGTTTATTACCTCTGAACTGATGAGTCACCAGAGTTAATCTTTTTAGATTTAGTGATGTCTAACGAATTTCTAAATCTACCCTCTTTTAATCCCCAGTGAATTTTGATATATTTGACTGACTTTATCATATTCTTAACCTCAGAATAATTTCAGTCACATTTGTAATTTCTTCGAAAATTCAACTTGGTGAATTTTTACCTTTTTTGGTTCTTTCAAAAGAACTTGCTTATCAAGTTCTCCTCTTCAGGAGACTTATATTGCCTACGGGCAATCATGAACAAACACAGAGGAAGATATGGATAAGAGCAAATGAGTCAAAGGCAAATATTTTATTGATTCAAAAAGGAAGATATATTGATGGTACACCAGACCAACTGGGCTCGAAAGGCCTCCCCCTCATGAGGTCTTAATCCTTCACTTAATGGAAAATTTTGCTACCAGAAATCATCCAATGAGCATGAGTTCTTCGTTGCTGTCACTTCTTTGACCAAGATTGGTGAAGGGAGGATCCGAGACCTTACTGGTGCGTCCGTTTTCTTGTGACCTTCAAATATCCTGTACAAAGACCCAACAAACGAGATATTGGCAAAAGCAATAATGCAGTTCCCCATATACGTTAAGCTCAGTAGCACAAGTCTGCAACTAAATGGGCCATCTTGAATAGTCAATTGTCGGCTGATACCTGGTGTGAATCTACGTTGGTCCCCTCCTGAAATTAGTGCCAGCCGCTCCTGTTGATAAGTAAAGCTAGACTTGAAAATGGAGATGCATAATCCCATCCACCTTTGTTACCAAGTTGAAGAGATTGCTCAATGGATCGAGAACGCAGTGAAAGTAAATGTGTTAGCATTGGGTAAAAAGAAAAGTGCTCAATCATATTTTCGCTCTCTAAGTGAGACCGATCTAGATCTAGTCTTGCACCGCAAACAAAATTAACCTCGCTTTGAGATTAGGCTTCGTGCTACACAGAGGCAAGATGCTAAAAACCCCAAAAAGTTAGCCTCCTGTGGAGCTTGAAAGGCACTCATGCCTTAGAAAAATCAAGTCTTAGCCTCGCCTCAGAAAAGGCCAAGGCATAACCTCGCTTGTATGGCAAGGCCAGCCAGGCCTTAAAAAGGCCAAGACATAGTTTCGCGTATAAGGCAAAGTTAGCCTCGCCTCAGAAAAGACTAAGGCATAGCCTCACCTATACGGCAAGGCTAGCCAGGCCTTGAGAAGGCCAAGACATAACCCGCCTATATGGAAAGGCTAGCCAGGCCCTGAGAAGGCCAAAGCATAGCTTCGCCTATATGGCAAGGCTATCCTCGCCTTAGAAAGGCCAAGGCGTAAGCCTCGCCTGTAGAACATCTTTGCCTAATCAAGCAAGTCTTGGCTTCGCCAGAAAGCTTCAAAGAGCTAAAGCCCCTTGGTTCCAATTTTTCCAAAAGCAAAGATAAAAGGAATTCAATCCCTGAAATAGCTGGTAAAGCTAAAATTAAGGGAGATAAAACTCTCTAAAATCACCAATTGATTGGTAGAGTCTCTGAACAATAGAGGTTCACCGGTTATGAGTAGGGTAACGATCGGAGTAAAGACTTCCATTACCTGGATGGTGTGAAGATGCCATGGATCTCAGTTTTGGAGAGATGAAGAGGTGAAGGCCCTGACGTTTTCAAAATCAGAAGAAAGGGAAGAGACATCCTAAGCCTCACTAAGAGGAAAGTAATTTTTCAGAAAAAGGCTGCAAGAGTCCTATTTATAGACCCCGTGGCCTAATCTCGCCGTTGCCGCTTCGAATTTTGAGGGCGCAGGCGAGGCTAAAGAACTCGAGTGCTTAGCATCAAAAAAGGAAGTAATCTCCCTCGTAACATATGCAAAGTTGTTTTAGCCTCGGGAAAGGGAGTAATCTCCCTCAGAATAAAGCGAGGCCGTTTAGCCTCGAAAAAGGGAGTAATCTCCCTCATAATGAATGCGAGGCTAAAGCACTCGAGCACTTAGCCTCAGAAAAGGAAGCATCCTCCCTCACATCGCATGCGAGGCTAGCACTGACGAAACAACTTCGTTTTGAAAGCGAAGTTATCTGGAAGAGCCCGAAGGCGAGGCTACCCCAGAGGCGGGCTCATTTGAGCCCGAAGGTGAGGCTACCCCAGAGGCGAGCCTGTTGCTACCCAAAGACGAGGCCACCCAGAGGTGAGCCTATTTCAGCCTAAAGGTGGGGCTATTCTAGCCTAGAAGCAAGGCCAAAGTCTAGCCCTAAAGGAAAAACTAAATTCAACAATCAAGGAAAAGCTCAAAACCCACATATATGTAATTCTCAATCGGAGCAATTCAACGTATTTCGAGGGACAAAGTAGAAACTTAAATCCTGCTGATCCAGTGAAGCAGACAGCAGGCCAATACTGCTTTTTGAGGTTAAGTTAGCTCAATACTTAGCCCCGTGTAAGCCCAAGGTGCTAGCCTCGCTTGAGAGGCCAAATTTGTCTAACTTCGCCTTGAAGCCCTTCATAACTCCGCAGAGAGCTAATTGATAGCTTCGCTTGAAGCTCTGCATAGCCACACAAAAGGCTAACTTCTATTTTCGCCTGAAACTTTACACGGCTCTGTTAAAGAGATTTCAGCCCTGCATGCGGAGCTATATTAGCCTCGCGTTAGGCTAAACCCAGTCTCGCGTGAGGCTTCCTGCACCCCTATCAGAGGGCTGGCCAGGTCAAATGTTTGACCTTATATTTAGTGGGCTAACCCCACTACATTACTGGGGTTAATGTCACTTTAAATTGGCGGTTACACCCGCCCACTTTACCTCATGTTAAGTGGAAGAGGCTGGGTCAATAGACAATTTTAGGCTCGCGCGAGCCTGTCTAGCCTCGCATACGACTCATTTTTTGCTCCGCACGAGTGATATAGCCTCGTGCGAAGCTCAAAATAACCTCTGGCGCGATGCTAACTGACTGTTATCAGTCATGGTTAAATTCTAGGGGCAGTTACACCCCTCAAGAGCCTATAAATAGCTCATCTGAAAATGAGCTTAGGGCAGAAGGAGTAGGCATCAGGCACGAAAGCAGAGGCATTTTGCACGCATTAAGCAGGCGTTAGAGGCATCAAGCTGAAGGCATCAAGAGAGCTAACTTTTTTTTGTTTCCTAGAAGCTCCAGAGAATTATTTATCTAAATTCAGGGTGTTAATACCATAAGGCCTTTCTTCCTTTTATGGAATCTCCAGAAGCAGGCGAGAAGGAATTCTCAAGCAATAGCATTCGAAGATCGATCGATCACATCGTCAATGGAAAAAGTGGTCGCGCGCTAATCAGACTCCCACCGGCACATTTTTCCAGAAATCTCAGAGGAAAATTCAATTTGTAATTTTTCTTTTAATTATTTGTAATCTTCTCTTCGACTTTCAGTTTTCCCCAATTGATTTTCAATGGAAAACAATAAGCAAGTGAAATGCTCATTTTACTACAAGAAAGTGATGGCTACTTCAAAACATTTATAATTCCTCCACATGAATTTATTTGGTAATACGAGGACAACCAGCTTTGGTGGCAAAAATGTTGTTGTGTAATTGTTGATAATTTCTCTTGATTTACTTGCATTTTGTTTTTAACAAACAAAAGTGATACATTTGATTTATTTTTAATTTTTTGCAAATGTGTTTAGAGAGAATATGGTTACTCTATAGTAAAGATCAGAAGTGATCACGGTGGTGAATTTGAAATAAAAATTTTGAAATATTTTGTGATCAGCATAACATTGATCACACATTTTCCGTGCCAAGAACACTGCAACAAAATGGTGTTGTTAAAAGAAAGAATCATATAGTATAAGAGATGGCATGCACATTATTGAACCAATGTGATTTGCTAAAATATTTTTGAGGTGAACCCGTTAATATGACGTGTCATGTTTAAATCGTATTTTGATCTGTCAGATTTTATAGAAAACTCTTATGTGCTATATTATCAATAATCTCCGAACATTTCATATTTTTGTATTTTTGGATGCAAATATTTATTTTGAATACCAAGGATAACTTAGAAATTTTTGATTCAAAATCGGATGATGGTATCTTTCTTGGATATTTCATTTTTTGTAAGGATTATAATGTTTTCAATAAGCGTACTATAGTAATTGAATAATTTATTCATGTTTCTTTCAAAAAGACTAAATTTTTGGATCCAAGAAAAGATGATGAAAAGATAGGCACATTGTCAAAGGATTTGAAAAAAGATGAATCTTGACAACTCAAATAGAGAGACGTGACTTTCAATCCCCTCAAGAGAAAGAATCAATGAGTGTTTCTCATGATTTGCCCAAAACTTGGAGATTTGTTAAAGACCATTCAAAGAAGTAAATTTTTGGTACTGCATCAAGTGGAATCAAGACTAGAGCTCAAGCTCAAAGCGAATGTGGTAGCCTAACTTTCTTATCTCAAGTAGAACTTAAAAATGTATTTGATGCACTTGATGATGAGCTTTATTTTTTGGCTAGGCAAGATGAGTCAATAATTTGAGAGAAATCGTATCTGAGAGTTGGTTCCTAGACCCAAAAAAGTGTTTCGCTATTGAAACAAAATGGGTATTTAGGAATAAACCGACGAATACTTTATAGTCAGTAGAAATAATGTTAGACTTGTTATCCAAAAATATAATCAAGAAGAAGGTATTGATTATGATGAATTGCACCGGTGGCTAGATTGGAAGCTATTAGAACGTTTCTAGGCTTTGCAGCTTTCAAAAAAAATCTTCTTTTTCAAATGAATGTTAAAAGTGTCTTCTTAATAGTTTTGTTGAGGAAGAAGTTTTTGTTGAAACAACCTCCCGATTTTGAAAATCACAAATTTTTGGATTGTATTTTTAAATTAAAGAAAATTCTTATGGTTCAAATTAAGCATCAAGTGCTTGGTATGAAAAACTTTCAAATTTTCTTTGTGAAAATGATTTTGTTATGGATAGGACTGATTCCACCTTATATGTATGTTGATGACATTATCTTTGGTGCTACTAATGAATCTCTTTATGAGGAATTTTCAAATGTATGCAAAAAGAGTTTGAGATGAACATGATGGATGAGCTTAACTTCTTTCTCGGCTTACAAAAATCAAGCAAACTAAGGAGGGAATATTCATAAACCAATAGAAGTATGCTAAAGAACTTATGAAAAATTTCAAGGTGCAAGATATCAAGATGATCGGAACACCAATGAGCACATCAATAAAGCTTAATAAAGATGAGAACGGTAAAAATGTAGGCCTATAGAGGTATGATTAATAGTTTGCTTTATCTTATCGCTAGTAGACCTGATATACTGTTTAGTGTATGCGTATTTTCTAGATTTCAATCTTCTTCTAAAGAATTGCATTTGCATATGATCGAGAGGATTATTAGATATGTTAAAAGCACATCTAATTTTGGCTTGTTTTATCCTAAGCATACATCATTTGATTTGATTGGTTATTGTGATGTAGATTTTGTTGGAAGCAAGGTAGACCGCAAAAGCACCAGTGACACATGCTAATTCTTAAGACATACTATTATTTTGGTTTAGTAAGAAACAAAACTATGTGGCCTTCTCCACAATGGAAGTAGAATATATCATTAGCGGTTTGTGTTGTGCCCAAGCATTATGGATGGGATAAACGTTGAATGATTTTGGATTGAGTTTTGACACTACATCTTGTGTGATAATACTAGTGCAATAAATTTGTCCAAATTTCAGTTTTTCATTCTTGTACAAAACATATTGATGCGAGACATTATTTTTTTGAAAGACCATGTTGAATGTGGTGACATTAAACTTGATTTTGCAAACACTAAGAAACAACTTATAGATATTTTTACACAATCGTTACCAGAAGATCAATTTTGCTCTATCCGTAGGTAACTGGGAATGTGCTATCTTGATTATTAAAGTTATTGGATCTTCTATGATTTTTATGATTAAATTTTGTTGAATTTCTAGTTATATTTATGAAGGATTTATTTTGGAATTTTTTTCTGGATTTATGTGTTTTTACTGGAATTTTTTTTGACCCAAACATGTACTTGTTCACATCCAGGTTGACCGCTGAAAGCGGACTTGATCGGATTAGTGGCTAAACTTTTTGAGTTCAAAAGCTTTAAAGGAATCAATCAGATGGACCACCCAGATTGTGGGTCGACCCAATTGAAGCATAATTTTTATCTTTTACCAACCATAACCTAACCTTTACCCACTCTTCTCCAAACATTTCAACTCCAAACTGAACCCGAAATTTTCTGAATTCTAAAATTCTTGATCCACTCTCAAAGTTTCCCAAATCTAAATCAACCCCATCTCTATTTCTCCTATCTCATCCTCTCTTGCACCATGTGAGAGCAAAGTTACCGCAAACAAGAAAGGGGGCGGCGACAACGACAATATATATAGAGAGATGAAAGGGTTCTTCCAAAAGAACTTCTAGGGCAAAAGGCTGCCACTAAGAGAACCATCATTGCAAGAAGTGATCTTGAAGATACGAAAAGGATGAGAAAAGAAAGTAGGGAGAAAGGAAATAGAGAGAGAGTGAAGAGGAGAAAGGTGAAAGAGATCTTGATTCAGATGAGGAGGTTGCTTCTAAGGAAGAAACTGAAGAATTGGACTTCGATAGCGACATTGATCTAGAAAGTCCCATTAAAGAGGGAAATTAGTCTAAGTGACTTTATTAGTCTCAAAGCAAAGAGATTATAGATTATTTCAAACTCGATAAAGTCTGTCTTAGGAGGTATGCGGATTTCGATTCTCTTTAAGCACACGGTATTGGTGACATGTTTGCTAACTTAGGACTTTCTTGTGTTCTTAAAAGAAAAACTCTCTTGATAATCTGATTTTGTGAGAAAATTTTATGCAAACATGCAATAGAGTAGAAGGAAAATCTGAATTTTATTATGTAATTGATGGAACTAAGTTTGTTCTTACCCTGAGCTTAACTGAGAAAAATTATCATCTTTCAAATAGTGGGGCAAAATTTTTTGGTAGTTCCTTTGATGTACTTTGGTTGGGACGTAGATAAGGCAAGGAAAGTCTTGCTAGACAAGAGGTATGGTCCATTGGTTGACATGAACACCAAGTTAAATGCTTCCTTATTAACACCCTAATGTAGAGCTATGGCTACGGTCATCACGCATAATGTTTTGCCCCAGAGTGGACACTTCGATGAGGTAAAGAGTGATGTCATTCTTCTCTTGTATGCTCTCAAGAAGAACATAAAGGTGAAATCTTGCACATGAATTTGTGCGAAACTAGATGGGAGGCAAGAGTAACCATGGGTTCAGGATGGTGCTGACAAGAGTTTTCAAGAAAGTGAAAATTGATTTGAAGTCCAAAGCCCGAGTAAGTATAAGGGGACTTCACCGAGAGCATTTTGAAGAGAATGAAATTTCCATTGGTTTCTCCGAGTGATAAGTTTGCTATTATGGGAGAGATTGTTGAGGAACAGTGTAACGATCCCAGATTTGATTATACTAATCCACCACTTATCCATAAATGCATACCTTTAATAATACATTGATCCTTACTTCAACTCCTAATATCATAAGATCATCCAAAATTTCGGCAGCATCTCTTTTGTTTATTGATGATTGTCCATATACAACATATATCTAATTTGGCTCACATGACCTAACATCATTCACACGCAATATGTGTGTGTGTGGAGTTTCTGTACCTCAGCTGCCAGTTGAGAGTTTTCCTCAGCCGATAATGATGTGCCCCAATCTATACCACATATCGGTAACAGAGAGCTAAAAAAATTCAATAATCTTGCCTAAAGAACTGTCAATCACGTTGACCAAAATACTCCCATTTTTACTTTTAACCTAGTAAAAACTCATCCACAACAAAATTTTATCGGAAAAAATTTGTAATTTTCAGAGAAATTTTCGTTGAATTTATCTGCAGTTATAAATTTGCTAATTCATCTACATTGAAATATAAGTTAAAAAAAAGATCAGATCAAGATGATGAGTAAGAAAAGCAGCAGCTGAAAAAATAAAATCATGCGTGAACCTAGAAAATTGATTGTAATATATAATTTTTTTATTATTTATTTTTGCGTTATTTTCAATTCATATAGATTTAATAAACAAACTGAAATGAATAGGAAAATGAAATTTGATGTAGGGCAGTCGTATAATTTTTTTTATTAAATTGTACAGTGTAAAAAAATAATGAAATACAATGGTTAATGATATATTTTGCAGATATTTTATAAATATGATATTCTTGTAACTGTCACAATATTTGCAGATATTTTATAAATATGATATTCTTATAACTGCCACTATATTTGCATATTGGTTGGACAATATTTCATGCAATTTTTAATGAACTGCGACTATGGTCGATCTTGATACTAAAAAATGATTTATTTTCAATGTACATTATAACTACGACCAAGGTCGCAATACACATACATTCAGATATTATCAAAATATATTAGAAGTAGGATCATAATCGCAGTCCTAATATAACACAACTTTCTATCCTATATCAGAGTGCGACCCTAGTCACAGACCTTAAAATTATGTCAACCGTAAATAGAAAAATTTTAGTCACAGTCCTTACTAAACAGTAGTAAAATTCAAACGGATAATGACCAAACATGCATAGAGATAATAGACGAAACATGCTATCGTTAAGCACTGCGACCATAGTCGCAGTCCTTATTCGCATGCCACATGTAACCGAATTTTGATCATTTATAAAACGTAACAAAGGTAGCAGTCCTAACAAAAATCAGACTTAATAAAGCAGATTAGCCCTGCGATTGTTCGAGCAGTCTGTGTATATCATAAGTTATAAAATGCTATATTAATTACTCTGACTTAATTGTAGTAATTAATATCCTATCTACCGTGATACAACAACAGTCTCAAAAAAGAGATGCACTAAAATTAATCTCGATAAAGGAAAGATGTGCACCATACGAAATTTAAATATATAGAGAAAACATTCTATATAAAGCAAATTTATAATTCACATCATAAACTTCTGAAAAAAGGGTACGCTTTGGATTCTCCCACCATAACTACTTCAGTTAAATATTTAATTTTTTATCTCTTCTCCGAATACTCATTTGTCACCTCTAATACTTATTATTACTATTCACGTCGCTTCATAGTATTGACTTTTTTTAGTTCCTGTAAGTAATATATTTTAAAGATCTCATATCTAAAAAATATTTGTGCTTTTCTTCTTCAATTTGATTTCTAAACTTCCTGAAACAATTTATTCTTGAATCATATCTTTCTCATCTTTTTTCCTCTGAACACTCAGATTTTAACTTCAATTATTCTCTCACCGGTCCTCTTTCTTCAGGGGATTCTAGTGAATCTGATGGCAGTCTAGACTTTTCTCCTTTGGCTATCTCACTGTATCAAATAATGTTGCTCTAATCTCTCTTCAAGAATGATCAAGTTTTCATGGGGCCTAGTGAGGAGCTTATTCCTCTGCCACTTTACAAAGACATGCTTGATGAAAGCATGTCCTCCTGATGCTGAAGGCGCGCTTTCTTTGAGTATATCCTCTGAAAGTTCTTCTCGACATGGGTCAGAAGAAGAGCTTGATACAGACGATCCATTCTGAGAATTTATCAATGAACCAAAGTACCCTAAAAAAAGAAAAAAAGCGAAGAGGACAGCGAGTCAGTCGACGATGGAGAAGATGAGGAAAGAAATAATGAAGAGAAAGATAAGGAGAATGAAGACGACTCTGCTTATGATGGTGATGACGATGAGGACTAGGATATTTTGGTCTTCTGATATTCATCTTATTTTTATTTTCTTTTAAGAGCTTTTAATGTTCTTTTTTTGTAAGGTCTCTTTCTGATCATATTATATTATAAATAAAATTTACTTCTATCTGAAAATGATCTTTCATATTTTTAAAATGCATGTAAAGTATATTTTTTTCATGTATTTTAATTCGCAATGATCACAAGATTTTGAGTGGTTTTATAAATACTGCTATCATAGTTGCGGACCTAATATATTGCCAGCAAATATTGTTATCATATAATAAGAAATATAATCATTTACTACAGAACAACATAAATCTTTTATTAAGAAGTTAACTAAGGTCGAACTCTGTGATTATAAATGAAAAGTTATTAGTTTTGCTTCTCAATCGCGACCATGGTCGCAGTATTCAGTTAATAATTACTCTCAAGTAAAAAAATGCGACTATGATCGAAGTTCATAATTAACTATATTGATACATGAAACTGCGACCATGGTCGCAGTCCTAACAAAACAATTTAATCGCTTTACATTCAATCAAGTTAAAAACTGCGACCATGATCACAGTCTAAAAGTTAACTATATCGACAGTTGATACTGCGATCATGATCGTCGCAATCCGCTCAAATCAGTGTATTTTCTTATATATCACAAATTAAAAAACTGCGACTACGGTCACAGTGTATAACATAAATACAAAGTTATTCTCAAGAGACAACAGTCACAGTGAAGAACAAATATATAAAATCATAAGTAAATTGCGACTATAGTCGCAGTCCTTGTTTACCATTTTTAATTTTAAACCTAGTAAAAAACTCATCCACCACATGCTATCGTTAAATACTGCGACCATAGTCGCAATCCTTTTTCACATGCCACATGTAACAGAATTTTGATCATTTATATGTGGTATGTGAAAAAATAAAATGCAATTATGGTCGCAGTCAGAAAAATCCTTACAGATCATATAATATTTTTGCAAAAAAAATTATTTGTATTTCATTTAAGTATAAAAAATGATATGTCTATGAGTTCCATATGATACAATCCTAATATAATTGTAGACTGCGACTAAGGTCGCTTTTAAAATAATTGAGAAATTATTTTATTGACCACTACGAGCTTAGTCGCATTCCTGAAAACTATAATATTTGTGTATAACAAAATTAAAAAAAGTATTCAAATTTGTTTCATTTGTTGATGAAGTTGCACTTGAAGAGACCTGATTCATATTCAGTTGGAGAAAAAAGTGGACGAATCAGCAGGGAGATGGGGTGGCCGGATATGAATTATGATTGGGGCTCGACATCAAAAATGACAGGACGAGAGAGATCTGATACATGTATATAAAAGATTACTCGGCAGGGTGTTTTAGTAATTTTAGTTATTTCTAAAAGCAGGGACCCTATAATACCCAGTTCTACGGTACATGTTACGTCACGTCACTGCCGAATGAGAGACACTCTCAGCTGTTGGCTGATATATATTTTCTCTATGTGTGTGTGTGTATCTATGTGCAATCATTTCACGCAGTTAATAATATGATTTTGGCTTGACATTACCTACTAAAACATAGAAATATATATCATGCATTTCTATCATCAAGACTCACCATGTATACTTAAAAGAGTTACTAAATCTATCACAATCATTTAGGAGATATACAACTAAGTACACTTAGAAACATATACATACACATACATACCAAATATGTAAGTTTAAACATAAGTCTTAAGGTTGACACCTTCAATAAGCTAGTAACATGCTATAAGTATTAAACACAAAAGATTTTCAAAAGAAAATCAAAGAACTATGTCGAATCTTCTGTGGTACAGCTAGGTTGGCATAAAGCCAAACTTTTGCCCTTATTCTGACCTGAAAACATGGTTAAATTTAATTGAGTGAGCTTAACAGTTCAGTGAGTGAAGTATTATACTAATTTCAATTTAACTTAACAATGCGAGCTGTAAGTTATATAAAATTTTATGATAGACATAAATAAGTATGCGTCACGTGATATTCGGAGACAAAGTCATTTTTATCTATTCTTATTTCATGATAGGGTCATAGCACATATACCATGTCAACATTTATATAAACGTTACCAAAACCAATACTTAAAACATCAATTTTATGTGCACATAATATTCCTGTCTTCCGGTCCCTTCCTCTAATAAAATAATATGTAATTTATATTGTTGATATTTCTCTGTCTTCCTCCCTCCTCTGGTTCTTATCCGGCCCCTTCCTCTAATAGAATAATAAGTAAATTGTACCCATCTTTCCCCCTCCTCCGGTTCTTATCTGGAGATATAGCTGCTTATTGCTCTCTCAAGTTTTGCAGCGAGGGTTGGTTCAGCTAAAAGTTCCTCTGACTAGTTTGGTGGTATACATCTGAAGTGCGAAGGTCTCATTCACTGATAGTTGCTTGGATTAAGCAAAATATTCCGTAGTTTCTAACCAGCACCAACTCAGATTTAAGACGGCTCTTCCTTGCTAATCGAAGAGGTAGTTGATGTTAATCTCACGAGGACAGCCCCAAGATGACTCAGCTGAGGGCTGCAATCCTCAGACTAGGAGGAAAAAAAGACAGCTCGTCACCTCTCTTCTGACTGAATACAAGGATGTTTTTGCATGGTTCGAGTGACTGAGACTCTGGGTGACTGGTAATCCCTGGCTGCAAATAACCCGAATGAAAGATATTCTGCATGAATTTTGTAACAGGAGTCATCTATTTGGCACCAGCTGGATTGAAAGAAAAAAAGATGGATATTACCAAACAATTGAAAGAAAAGATACAGTTGTTTCCACAGGTAAGCAGGAAATAGCTGAGCTTGTATGCCCTGTTGCCTGACGTTGCAAACGCAAAGGATACAAATATTAACAGTTATGTTTGTTTTCTTTTAGAAAATACAGATACTGTTTCACACATTGTTCACAAACTTGGAAAATTCTAGCAGTCCTTGATATTAACTGCCCATAAACAAAAGCAATAAAGTCAAGCTCTTCTTTCTTAGAAGCCATTGATAACATAAACTATTTGATGGTGTTTGTTGTCTCTCTCTCTCTCTCTCTCTCTCTCTTCTCTCTCTCTCTCTCTTGCGTAGCCCAAGAAATTCAAATAATATTTTCCGAGAAATAAATTAACAATTGTATGCAAGCTAGCACCAAAAATTCTTCTGCTTAATAACTTAAATAAAGACAGAATTTTTGCAAATTTTAAAATTGTTTGCCCTTTTCTCTTTAAAAAAAACCCAAGTTTCTTTGTTTTAATTGGAGGACCCCTTATGTTTAATTGTTTAATCACCTGATAAAATCAGGATTAACATCCGACTGAATATTTGGGTCTATAAAATAAGAAGTGAGGTGGTTTTTTCTCCTCTCCCAATTGTCCCAATTTTCCTTTTCCACTCAAAAATTTATTATTCTCCTAATATTCTCTATTATAATTGGGTTTCTTGTATCGACATTAGAGTATTTTGACACTTAGATGCTCATTTGCCTTGAGTTCAGGCTATCTCGGGGGTCATTGTTCTACTATAAACCTGAAGCCTTCAGATCCTGCACGAAGGCGGACTTAGTTTTCGGGGCCGTTTGTTTCGCCTAAAAGTCCGTAATTCGTAAATGACTTACAACCCAGTTACAATTACGGCGTTTGTTTGGACCGTAATGCGTAAAAGACTTACACAACCCAATTGTCACTCACTTGCAACCCAATTACCACTCACTTACAGCCCAGTTACAGTTAATTTTGTGGTCATGCAAATTTGTATTATTTTTTTATGTTAATATTAATTTTTTTAATATTTAACATTTTAATATTTATTTGCAATATTAAAACTTTTTAAATCACCAAATAGTTAATTTTGTGATCAACTTTTTCACTTACGACTTATACATTACGACAACCAAATACCGTAAAGCACAATACACTTTTCCACTTACAACTTTATATTATCAACCAAACACCATAAAGTTTACATGCATGTAACTCATTTACAACTGTAAAAGACGTTACCAATTACAACTTACGAATTACGGCCAATTACGACAACCAAACAGATTCGTAGAGCAGATGTGATTGATTTGGCTTCTACCGTCGGGTTTTATTTTCGTCTCTTTAACAATTTTAAGTATTTTATCTTGTTTAATTTATTTATTAATAGTATTGATCTGAAAATTTTTAAAAAAAACTTTTTAATAAATTTATTTTGATCTGTTTAATTCTATTTTTTCCAGCAAGAACACTACTATATGAGCTCAACTAAAAACCAAACAAAACAAAGCTCAGAGTTCAAGCAAAACGAAACAAGCAAGCAAAAGTAATTTCTTCTTCAAATCACTCTTTTCTATGAACGGAGAACAAAGCGATTTCTTTTGGAATTAGAAATCTCTCAGTGCTTCTTATCCCAACTGAAAATTTAGGACATTGAGACTCAGTTGCTCATCATTCAATTTTCGTAAGGCAAAGTGTGCTCACTTCAACGCTTACTAGCCTGGTTTTATGTTCATCTCTTTAATAATTTTAAATTATTGATTTTTGTTGATTTACCTATTAATAGTATTGATGTGAAAATAAAAAAAAACTATTTAATAAATAGATGTTGATCTATTTAATTCTAACTTTTTCCAACAAGTAACACCACTATATGATCTCATTTTAATAACTAAAACCAAACAAAGCTTAGAGTTCAAACAAAACGAAACAAGCAAGCAAAAGTTTGTTTCCTCTCCAACTCACTCTTCTCCAAAAAAGTGAGGTCTTTTGGAATTAGAAATCTCCCAGTTGTCCAGAGTTTTCCTTCCACCTCTACAAATGGGCTTCCTGAAGCGATATTTCGGTTGTTTGTTTGAACATAAAAATCATAAAAGACCAAAATTTGTAAATGAATTACAACCCAATTATACCTATGATGTTTGTTTGGTCCGTAATTCGTAAAAGACTTACGTAACTTAACTATCACTCACTTGCAACCCAATTACCACTGACTTACAGCTCACTTACAGTTAATTTTGTAGTCATGCAAATTTGTATTATTCTTTTATGTTAATATTTAGCATTTTTAATATTTATTTGCAATATTAAAATTTTTTAAATCACCAAATAGTTAATTTTGTGATCAACTTTTTACTTACGACTTATACATTACGACAACCAAACACCGTAAAACACAATACGCTTTCTCACTTACAATTTTATATTACCAACCAAACACCGTAAAACTTGCATGCATGTAACTCATTTACAACTGTAAAAGAATTTATCAATTACGACTTGCGAATTGCAGCCAATTACGACAACCAAACAGACCCTATCTCTTTAATAATTTTAACTTGTTAATTTTTGTTTGATTTATTTATCAATAGTGTTTGATCTGAAAAATAAATATAAAATATTTAATAAATGGTTATATCGACATATTTAATTCTAATTTTTTCCAACAAGAACATCACTATATGAGCTCATTTAAATAAATAAATAAATAAAAACCAAACGAAACAAGCAAGCAAAAAAGAGTTGTTTCCTCTCAAGTCACTCTCCTAGCCTAATATAACTAATAATAGAGTTATAAGCAAGAGTTAAGTAATTGTTACCTTATGAAAATTACACAGTAGAAAAAGAAAAACCCAAAAAAAAAAAAAAATGAAATTCTCTCTATCTTTCCCCTGCCCGCAACTTCTCTCACTTTTCTCTATCCGAAAACAACAAAGAGGGAAAAGAAAAGAAGAAAGAGTTCCCTCGATTCTTCTTTCTGTTTTTTTGTAGGTTTTATAGGAATCTTTTTAAAATTATTTTATGCTTTTTGTCCCCATATTTTTTTTTTCCTTCTCTTTTCAATTAGCCTATTCTACTTTTTAATTCTCTCTTTTTTGCCTAGATACGTTTATTTTTTGTTTTTGATCTTTTTTCTTCATATTCTACTAATTTTCCCCCCATATTCTCATGATTCTTTTCTCTCTTTTTTTTTTTCCTAGTTTCCTTTCTTCCTTTTTATTTTGACACTTATACCTCTTATTACTTTTTTCCTTTTTTTATTTTTACTTTTTATTTTTCTTTTTTTCCCCTGTTCTTTGTTTTCTTTTTCCAAATGATTTTCTTATCTGTTTCTGAGATTCTTTTTCTTTCTTTTATATTTCTTTTACTATTTTTTATATCTTTCCCCTTTTTCTAGATTTTTGTCAAACATGCATGTAAGGCACAATTATATAGATAATATGTCGAATAAATATCTAATTGTTCTAAATAAGTTATCTAAATGAAAATAAAATATAATCTCCATATTGAATCAGGAATCACTCTAATTTTTACAAAACAAAAAAAGCCCTCACATGCACTTCCCCCAAACATACATATAAGCTTGTACCATCCTTACATATTTTGTTCAGACAATTAAAATGAAAATGGCATTCATAGCACACAACATACAAATGGTTGGATATTCAAATTTACAGTTCACATGTTCTATGAAAAGTCTCTCAAAGCGAGGCCACCATCCCTGTAAAACTCCTGCGTGCATCATAGAACTACTGCAACGCAAATACCCATGGACAAACACCAACTAAATTCCATCACAAACGGTGCTTAGAGCTTCACAGATCATGGCAGCCACGGATTCATCAGCACAACAGATTACGGTTTGGGTTGCACTTGTCTTGATTACAACGTCGTCTTGTGCATCAAGGTGAATGGAGAAGATGATCTCATCAGTGTCAGAAGAAACAGTTGCATCATCGGTTGGGAGCACCAATGATCCATTGATTCCCTTCTTCTGCAAGGCCGACAGTAAGCGAGCAGGATCAACACGTCCCCAGTAAAGTCGTGTCGGTTTGTTTGAGAGATCAACCACCGGTTTCGCCTCTGAGGGAACCAAGAGGTACTTTCCATTGCTCAGGAGGAGCCGCCCTCCGTTCAATCTTGCGAGGGCTGCATCTTTATGTTTCAATGCTAGTTTTCTGGGACGCAGCTGAAATGCCAGGGTAGCAGCCAAGCAGGCTTCAAAGTTGTCCCTAAATTTTGGCACGCAAACTGTGACATTCTGTGAGTAGTATAAGAACGAGAGGTTTCCATTATTTTCATTTTTGTTCTTTGTAATGGTTGGGCACAGAGACCTCAGATCTTCTGGGAACTGCGTTGAAAATAAGGGGGAAAATAGGGGAAACACAAAACTTTTGTATTATTTCTTGTATATGCTGATATATATTCAAATGTAGCCAAATAAGAACCATTAAAGATTACCATAATAAGTTTTGGTTGCAGAACTTCCAGCAATGGCTGAATTTTATCCACCCTGGAAAAAAAGGAAAAATAGCTTAGTCACTGAAATAAGAATAGTTCGCAAGGTAAGGTGAAGGTTAAGTGCCCTCATTCGACTAGAAAGATATAAGTATCTAGTTGTATTTTGTGGGCTGATAAAATGACAACTTTACTTTGTACTGCCACTTTAAATAGTTGCATTTCACTGAGCATTCTCAAAAGCCGAGTACAGTTGTAGCAAATTACCATTTCAGCCTCCGCAGAGAGAAGAACCTCCCAACACTCGTGTAACTTAGCAAATCCCTCAAATGTTTTATATTATCCGGTCCAAAGGAATGTAGAACTACCTATAGGATCAGACCCCTGTTTCAAATTAATTGGTTCAAGTGCTATGTCCACGTTCTTGTTAGTATTAGTCAAGTTTTAAAAATCCACATAAACATAATAAACAAGAGTATTCCATCTGCATTAATGAGTAATTACAATGTTTGTGTACTAGGCAAGAGTGATTCATTCAGGCTAAACTGATATACTATTAATGAAGCCGACAGGACCAAGGAGCAAGTTCAGAGTAAAAACGAGAACTGTCAGAAAGCCTATTCTTGAATTTGTTTTATTGCTTTATTTATGAAAGAAAAACATAAAAAATACACAATATCAAGAACGATTCGTTTAATATCCCCAGATGTGGGCATATGACAGTGCAAGCACCAAAATATGCTTATATACACTTAAAGACGATCATGCTTATATTATATTAACATCTGTCCGTGCTCCCACTCGTCCACTATAGAACATGTATTTTGATGCATAGGTTTGGAGAAAATACAAGGACTTACTTTATTCCTGACAGAAAGGAGCACTGGAGGACCTTGATTTCCAGTGTCTTGAAGGGCAAAAGAGCAACTTCAGCATCAACTTCTTGCTGCAGGTTATACATCTATTAGGACAACTAATGGGTGAAAGAACAAACATACCAACAACTTAGCATAGAAAAATAATTTCTTGCAAAGTTCTAAGCTTCTAATCAGAATAATGATGTAAATGTCAAAATAACAGCATATAAACCTCCAGAATGAGTAAACATCTGCAGTCTGCATGCCAACGACGAAGTAAATGAACAACGGACCAAGGCGAAGACTCCAATGAGCTGAAAACACTATGCAGGGCTCTTTCCACATCAATCTATGAGAAGTT